>JH153765.1:110462-123861 GCA_000226015.1 Mnemiopsis leidyi | reverse complement strand
TAACGGCCAATAACAGGAGGCCGAATGTACAATTATACATACACGCCAGTGACGGTTAAGGTAGTGTGTACCATACTTTTATCGCCCGAGACTTCGCTGCAATGGGCAGCTACTCATTTAACCCTCACACCCGATTTCTCGAGCATTTGGCTGAGTGGACCGTGGGGCTGCATAGATCCAACGGAATCCTTAGCTGAGCATCAACGATGCTCACCCCATGGCCAGTGCCGCAGCTGGGAATCGAACTGCTAACCTTTCGATTAGCAGATAGACGATTTAACCGACTGCGCCACTGAGCCACTAAAGATCTAAATTCTAATATTCTCTTTTACTGAAAAGTAAATTGTCCACCTACACGTGGGATAACATTTTACAGGGGAAATTTTATTCTAATCAAGATGTTACTTTGGTACAAATCCATGAGTCAATCTACCTGAAATTAAAAATCTGCTGTCTGTATTTCTATTTCATTGCATAACATCAAATCATGTATGAGGACAGTTTCGAAATGTTAGTGGCCTACTACCACACCCCCTTTGGGGTAAGCACCAAGGCAGCACAGAGGAGATGATCTGGTCATGTGCCCTCATGCAATGATCAGCAAAACATACTCGGCATTGAGCAAGGACCGTTGCAATAGAAGGAAGGTCCCCGTAGATCCTTTTAAGGGTTGGGTGGTCCTAAGGCCTGGTAAATCGAGGGACACGGTAAATAGAGGTACAGTAGATAGGGGTTTAACTGTATCGAGAAATATCGGGGGAAAGGAAGAAGGCCTGGTAAATCAAGGGACACAAATCTATATAGAGGCATGGTATATCAAGGTTTTACTGTAATTGCTATTTTTTGTATTTTTCATTACCATAAACTTTTGCTTTTTTACTGTCCCTCATAAGATTATTGCTGATATTATTGTTTCTATTTGTATCACTCTTTGTTTTTCATATCATAATTATCATATTCATATTATTATTCATAAAATGAATATAATTCATTTTAGATGGTAAAATCCTGGTTGAACAATCGATAGAGAACACAAAGTGAGTAGAAAGTAAGGTAAGCAAACATCAATCTTGGGCAGTTTGATTTCAGTTTTTTCTATACCTATTGTAAACTAATTTTCAGAGCTACCATAGATGGGGTTACTTGCATGTAACACTTTACAGTGAAATGATAAAGTTTAGAAGTTAGCAGGAATTCTTCTTCAATGACTGTTAATTTACCCACAGTTCCATGTTAAACTAAACATTCATTCAATAAATCAAGATTTTACTTTTCTCACATCCAGGTAATGTTATCAACAATACTCATACCGTGGTTCCTCTCGCTGATTCATGGTTCCGGGAGCGATCAGACAACTGACCTCATAGAACTGTCAGATGATCATGCTGGAGCGTAAGTGCAAATTTCGAAAATGACCTTTTTTTATTTTTCCACGTTCAACTTTTCCACTTTCAATCATAATATCAGTACAAAAGTCTACACGATATTTGATTATATCAAAAAACTGTAATGTGTCAGATACTTTATGATCTACTTCAACAGGACCAACGTCTGCTTCTCTACGAAGCTAGGGCCCCTAGAGACAGTTTTCAGAGATCGAACAGTCTCATATATGGAGAGGGTGCCAGTTAAATGTCCAGTTCCTGGACAAACCGACTGCTTTGATAACGTGTATGTCGATCTTTGATCTTGCTTGTGACATTGGTACAAAAATGAAAGCTTAGCTGGGCATCATAGCTATAGATAGGACTTCAATTTTTTTGTAACTCGAATCATCATACATTCTCCGGTATGATTTACAACATAACCGTCTATAGGAGACGATATAAGACGATAAAGAAGAAGATAAGAAGACCAAAAGAGATAACAATCTACCACTGCTGCGACGGCTGGCACCCAATGGACGGAGAAATGGGCTGTCCTTCAGGTAATAAAAAAGGAAGAAGCCCTACATTGGATTTATGCAAAGGGCATGATTATTGATATACTAAATTTCTGATATCAATGCTTTAAGAAAGCCATCTTTACAACACCTAACTTCAAGAATTTACGTAACATTTGATTGACAATTTAATTAAGGTATGATTCAACCACCTACCATTATTGACATATATATTATTCTTTTGGAGGTATATTATTATTATATAATACGTCTACCTCAGTCAATCTCCTCTCACATTCCAACTCCTATTAAAAAGTCTACATTTCAAGTGTTTCTGAAGGTGGACATACCCTGAACCCTCACATTCCATCTAAAAAAATTGTACATTTCCATTTTTTTCTGAAGGTGGCTCGCTAAATTTTCAGAACATACCCTCCGCCAAAATGTGAGACAATAATTTTGTAAATACTGAAATTACCATTCAAACGAACTAAACACCTACAGTTCTAAGTTATGTGTGGGAGGAAGATTTTCCAGTTACTCTGCAGTGTACACGAGGGAATCGAACTCTCGATGGCAAGCAAAACTGATCTGTTTCAATTTTTTACCGTAGTTTTTAAATGCGATTGAAAATTACTATCGGAAAGTCTAAATAAGCTTGTTACAGTTGGAGTTATATCAGCTATAAAACTATTTCATTTTTCATAATTGCGAAAATGAAAATCCGTGGATGGAGATTAAAGAAAACCGGAAGTTACACGATTGTAATCAATTGAAATTTGACTTGCATCAATAACGGAAAGGTGTGAGCTGGTGTAAATGTTCAAGTGTTAGCAGTACACGATGAATGTTGCTCTATTCACCAAGTAAGGCCTGGAAGGGATACACACTCGTAGGGTACAAAAAAATCTTCGAAAATTTTAGTGATGTTTTATTATTTTGAAGTTTCCAATAAGTTTTTTTTGCCCTATGATTCTAGTAGACATTTAGGAAAACGATCGATAATATCTTTTCTACGCAGTTTTTTTTTCCTGTAAAAACTTTAAGAAAATGCGATTTGTAATCCGGCAAATTTCTTAAACAGTCAAACTTGATACTAAACGTAAACAAAAGTTTTAAAAATTATCCCAATTTTGCCGTTGTGGCAGGAAGGGATTTGTACTGACGGAGTTCCTCAGAAAATTAGGGGATCATCATTATCCTGTATGGTCGTTGTCTTTTTGACGATCATTTTGTCTTGTCACTAGAAATGTTACAATGCTCCTGGAATGTAGAGGATTTCAAGGTAGAGTTCCGCGTCAAATTCGATCTGCGACGTCTAGCCTAAACCAATTTGAATAAACAGTTAGAGGCCGGATGAGGGCAGGAAAGTTTGATGAGAACGCTCTAAACGGTTACTTATCTAAAACCCTGCGGGTGTCTAACCCTTCTACGTGAGGTCTTCTCAGCTACTGCACTTCTTAGCTACTGCACTTCTTAGCTACTGCATTTTAACCGGCTACGAGGCTATGTTATGTGAAGTTTCTTAGCTACTGCATTTAATGCATTTTAACCGTATACGAGGCTATGTAATGTAAAATTTGGTGAGAGTTTTAAAGAAGAACGTCCTTATTCTTTGAGTGGGTGGATTAAAGATGTAGGCTCTAAGAAGCTAAGAAGTAGATGTAAAACGCAATACCCTGACACGCCGCTAAGTGATTGCTTGCCAGAATAGGGCTCATCATTAGATTGCTTCGTGTACCAGGCGCGGTGTTCAATACCATTAACATGCTCCAATGTGAACTAAAATTCGATTCCCATGAATATCAATTTGAGTTTCTGGCCTAGTTCCAGCTGGATGTAATACTCTGTATGACCTGTCAAGTAGCTTCTTGGGGGCACCTCGCTGGTGCTATGTAAGTGCCTGTCAAATCAATATTTAAGGAAATGATCGCATAAGAAGAACATGACAAAATACAAAATGATTGCTGCCTTTGTGCCCACCAGAGATTCGTAAAAATGACGTCAGATTCCTGGGAAACCTGTGAAAGTTACGGTTTGAAAAGCAATTAATCGTGCGTTACCCCACTGCAATGGTGAACCGTGCACTCTACTAGTATTAGATGTAGTAATGCTTACGAAGCTTCCTTACGTCACGACTATTTTGGTTGAGGTGGTTGCACCCAATAATTGGACCAGGAAAACTATATTAGAACCCAGCCCGGTTACGTCAAACTTTCCAGAAAGAAAAAAAAGCGGCGAGCGAAAATTATTTATCTGTTGTATCTACTCAAACGTCTAAAAATTAATCGAATTGGGTAATTCGATTGAGATTAAAAGGAACAATAGCTCAATAGGGGTCTTGAGTGGATTTCGAGGTAGATACAAAGTCAATTTAGCACTTGGTTGCTTTTACGGAATTGTGACTGATTCGTTTTTTCAAAATTTATTGTTCAACGGAATCGCGTTATTTTTCCGCAAGCGAAATTGGATTGACCCTATTATCTAGGGCCCGTAATTGTAAAGGAAAAGGCTAATGAGAAACGAGGCGAATTTAATATCGGGCACAAGGATTTAATACGTGCCCTTTTCCCGAAAAGGTCGTATAGCAACATCGACATCTAAAAATAGATCCACATCTAGAGTGCTTCATCAGATCCATGTCGAAGAGCTCTGAAAATATCGGCTTTAATGACGTCACAATTACGGATTATATCATTTAACTGACAGACACGTACAACTGTATTTGAGCAAATCCTTAGACGATGTTAGGTAGGTTGCCGGGGTGACGCCCCCAAACAACCCCCCAAACAACCCCCTGAGTAGCCCCCACCCACCCCCGTCCTTATTGGCTACCTGCAGCCTTACTATCGGGCCCCTAATGTAATTATGCAGTCCCATTATCATATCAGTCTTGAATACATGATTAGATTTTCGTTTGACTGGGTGAAATTGCAGTGGCAACAGATGTCACTAGCTCTCAAGGGATGAATATGGCTTACAAGAAGGTTTTCGGAGAGCGAGTGAAGTTGTAATACGGTGATGAAGAGGGTTAAACATTCCGTCAATTTTGTACAATTATCACATTTTAGTGTCAAGAATTTCCTATATTGTTCACCGAGATCCGACAGTATCGTATAACGATAAGCCAAGTTGAGATATTGCCAAAAGAAATTAACGGCACTTGATTGAATTATTTGTTAGTTGTATCGATTATGATATGATATTGATCTCAATCTTGAATTCTCATAAGATTAACAGAAAGTTAGACTGTTTAAAACCCGTCTACCTGAACGTAAAGCAATAAGATACGCTGACACGTGTGACATCACGTGATTTTCTTCAGAAAAGGCACGTGATTGCCTTTATCGGAATAATACCTAATTCATTGATCTAGCAACATATATAGCTCAGAAAGGTATTTTGGGAAGGGCCCCGGATTTTAACCAATCAGAAGCTATTAAGTACTATTTTCTAGCTTCTCATTGGTCAAAATTTGTGACCCCTCCCAAAATACCTTTCTCTTTTTTTGAGATTTTTGAAACATTCCATTTCCATCCTGTTAAGATTGAGACTTAAGTATGAAGAATGCAGTCAACTCAGACTGGTGCTAACGTAACTATAGTGCTACTCCTTGTTCCTAGAGTTACTAAAATAATCCTAACAAAATGGAAAACATGTTCCTGTGGAGGAGAAAAAAGCGCTGTCAGTTTGAAGCATCAGTTTAGTCGGCCTCTTTGTTGACCAACCCTTTATATATAACCCAGACAGATGTGCAGAGATCTGCGGTATTGCCAACCCAAACGAAATCATCCCAGTCTGTTGCTATGGCTACACGTTCTGTAACCATGGCTACACGTTCTGTAACCATGGCTACACGTTCTGTAACCATGGCTACACGTTCTGTAACCATGGCTACACGTTCTGTAACCATGGCTACACGTTCTGTAACCATGGCTACACGTTCTGTAACCATGGCTACACGTTCTGTAACCATGGCTACACGTTCTGTAACCATGGCTACACGTTCTGTAACCATGGCTACACGTTTACTTTAATCTTTTCCGCATGGTTTAATTTAGGATTGTGCACGGTGTGTATTATCGCGTGCAACTTCAATCAGTACTGTACCAGCTAAACGAGAAAACGATGTTTCATGAGTGCTGTCTAATATTAGGTCCTTACATATTTTTTGGGGAAATTTGACTAATTATTCGTGTGACAGCGATTAACCAATGAGAATTCATAAGGTCGTAGGATCGGCCAATCAATATCAAGCATCGCTATCACGTGATATAAACGATTTGCGACCCCTCCCCAAAAGTACCTTACACCCTATTTCAGCGAACTGTCCGTGTTCCAGCTTGACGGCGACCTGTCTCTCCCCGACGGAGTGTCTCTGCAAGCAAGGCTGGATGGGAACTCTCTGTGACGAAGGTAACAACTCAATCGTAATTGTCCGGAATCCACAATAATATAATGCCTGATATTATAGAACGTTATTGGACTAATTTTAGAAATTGTGGAATAGCATATATTTCGTTTTTAAATATGATCACTGTTTTGTGATAATTTAGTTTGTTCGTTTATCGGTTATATCGTCTCCCCAACTTGTTGATTTTGTCTACGGATCATGCTCAATATCTTTTATCATTCCACGAGTTGTTTTAACTCTTATCTGTAAAGATCGTCATGCCTAGGCATGACTCTCTTATTCCAAATCACATCTTTCTTGACATCCGCTATCATATCCTAGACGAAGTTGGATGAATTCCTTCTGGTTTTCAACTTTACAGCTTCCTTTTTGACGGCCACGCGATCTCGAAAATATCGTAATGTCCCCTTATACACATGCCGGGTCTGTCTAGTTTGGCTGGAAATACCGGGATCTGATTGGCTCACCCAACATCGGGTCACGTGTCAAAACAACATCTAATGTCCCGCCCACTTGTCTACCTGTGCTAGTGATCCAGGTCGTTCTCCGGTAAAACTATGTGCTCAAAACGTCCACCTATCTTCCCCCTCTCTCTTTGAGTATCCAATAGTTGGAGTGTTGTTGAGATACCGACAAAAGCTCCCACCGCTAATCCAAACAAATATTCCGTCGCAATTTAAGTTTTCGTTTAGCGTTGCTGCCCGGCTGGTGGTGTGTCGCTACTTGTGCCTGCCCCGTGCCGTCTAGCACCAGCACACCCGATCTTGCCTCATTTCTCCGGATCAAAACCCGGGGATCTCACTCCTGATATAATCGGGATTTAATGATGTTATGACCTGTGCCGATCTTTAATATTCTATTGTGCGGGTGGTATCTTTTGAAGCTGGGATGCTAATGCTGTTACTGTGTTGCCGACGTTACTGTATGACGCGCACGCTGGAGAAACAATGAGCACCTATTGTTCCGGTAACCGAATTAAGTGAACCCGAAGTGAACCATCCATTAATGTTGTTAGAGTTAATGGCGGGAGCGAACGGAATACGGAATTCTTTTCTGTGCCATGTAACGAGGCCCGCCTAGGAACCATAGTCCTTGTCAGCAGCGCACGTCATTACGTTTTTGTTTTCATGATGATGCCATGAGTTTATCATTGGCATTTTGGCATGTGTTGTTGTTGTTCTTTGTTAAGTTCGGCGATTATTTAATTTGTTTCGGGGCTAGCATCCCGAAAAAAATCGGATCATCAAAGGCCCTCGGCCGATCTATTTTTCCCGATATATATATTAGCTGGCTACAATCCTGCGTCAGTTACGATTCGAGTGCTCGGATTAGCATATTGTTTTTGTTGTCCCGGACAAGGACTCAAGTAATCGATCTCTAATCTATGCCTGATTTAATGATTTAATGCTTCGTTAAACTTCGATACTCGTTGATCGTGTTCCCGGTAATTGCCGCACGTAGCCGCGTCTACTTTTTCAATGTACCAGGTTTTTGTAATTGTTTTTCTAAAGAATGTGCTCATCGTCAGACAATGTTAACGTGCAAAAAACGGACTGAGCAATACTTCCTCGCCGTGAAGTTGTGAAACTTACCGGAGGATTAAGTTAGAATAAGTTAGAATTAAGTTATAAATATTCCTGAATGTTAATCAAAGAGGTACAAGTATCTGGAAGGAGGTCTATAAGCATCCACCGGAACCTCTCTATATTCATTGTCGCTCGTTAAGCCACGCCAGCTTCCCGCAATCCTTCGTTACGCTTTATAGAGATGTTTCCTTTAGTCAGAGTAGTGTTGCCCCTTTGAAAAATTGAAATGGCTCCAAAAGTAACTCCATGTGACAGGTCGCAAGATCATCAGTTCTTAATATAGTTTTCAACGCAAAAATTACGCGGTTTAATCTTCCTATAATACTTTTTCGTTGCTGTTTCCGTGACAAACAATCAATGAATCGAACCGGAATTTTTGACTCACTTAAGCAATTATTGTTCATTGTAGACGCCGAAATGTGTCTTAACCCCGGGTAAATTCAGCGTTTGTTCTCTTTGTACCCGAATGGCATGCCGAGAGAGAGGGGGCACATTTCTTAATGATGATGAAATTAGTTCACGTTACGATTCGGCGTAACTGATGTCTGTGTGTTGTTTTCCAGCTTCTCCAGTTTTTTTCTCGCTTGATCGGATCTCCGGAACCAGGGTCTCGACCTTCACTGTTGAGGGGTTCTGATATCGTCTGTAATGCTGTCAATGATTTCCGCCTTAAATCCGCAAGTTTAAAACCCCGCGTTCCATCAGATCTAGAGTTATTAATTTTTAGATTAACGCCGGTTCAAGGAATTACAATGACGATCTTCTCAATTTATCTTGATACGGTCAAGCATTCTCCGCTCCCGTTCGGGCGATATGCCGCACATCTGACTCTGCTCCTATTGGTCCACCCTGGTCACGTGACCCGCTCCTGGAGCCTGATTGGTCGCTAGAAGTTGGCGGACTTGATTTGTTTTACAGCTGTAAAACCTTGATCACTCTTCCTTCAGCGTCAAGGAAAGCTCGCTTTGTATTTTCTGTTTTACCTTACTGTTATAACTTTATAACATAAACACAGTTGCTATACTGTGTATACTGTATAGTAGGGCGCATACTCTCCTTCTAAGCGTATATACCTTATATTAGGGCTTGTTCAATGTCACATACTCTCTTTTTGAGCGTCTATACTTTATATTAGGGCGTGTTCAGTGTCACATACTCTCTTTTTAAATTTGATTCTATGATTCGTTTTACCTCATCAATCAGTGATTATATTTGATTAGATCAAGTAGATTTTGAATGCCCTTTCAGTTTTAAATGCTAGTGGTTTGGGTTTCATTTCAGTTTTAAATGCTCATGCTAGTGGTTTGGGTTTCATTTAACTTGATAAATACCGCTATCATATTATAGCCGTACTGCTTTACAAAGCCTCACCATTTTATGTGAACATCCGGAAGATAAACCTTCTAGCAGTACGGGACCTACTCTTATAACGGGACCTACTCTTATAACGGGACCTACTCTTATAACGGGACCTACTCTTATAACGGGACCTACTCTTATAACGGGACCTACTCTTATAACGGGACCTACTCTTATAACGGGACCTACTCTTATAACGGGACCTACTCTTATAACGGGACCTACTCTTATAACGGGACCTACTCTTATAACGGGACCTACTCTTATAACGGGACCTATTCTTATAAGTTATAACGGGACCTACTCTTATAAGTTATAACGGGACCTACTTCCTTCCAACGTGGCTCATTACAGAGCATTCCGGAAAGAAGAATTCTCGACTGGAGATTTGCACCGCTAATCTTGACTAGCGTCTGCGTTTGATCATCCAATGGGATAGGAGTCCTCCTTCAGGATATCATATTGGAGTTCGCCCAACTTCATGAGCTCCCCAATAAGCCTAGAACAAGTAAAAGCTATCTTTTAGGGCATTTCTAGATAGAGTTATGAAGAACCTTCTTAATATGACAGGTTAAACTTTGTTTCACAATAAACGGCATAAGCTTATATAAGGTACCTCCCCATGTAGATGATTTTGCGAATAATCATCTGATAAAAATGCAAAAAATGGATATTTAGTCGCCATAGATTGTGACGATACACGATTTCTTCGCGTGTCCTTCCGATTGTTTAAATTTGTCAAAAAGCGGGACGGGGATGAGTAAAATCGCTTTTTGACCAAGTATTCCCCAAATTTTCATCCCTCCCGGGGGAGATAATTCGGCTGGAAAATTATAAAATTACTGTAAAATATATCCTGAAGCCTATAGGAGAGGGGATTATGAGGTGTTTATTATTGTAAACTATGACGCCTCCTGTCAAGAAAAGTAAATATGCGCCAATGTGACTTTCTTTTGTCCTTCTTTAGTCGCTAAATCCTCCTCGTCCTAGATAGATCTCCCGTTTCTTGTGTCCCATTACTCGAACTTTCCAGACACGTAGCTCCTCCCTCTTTCTTCTCCCTCTCTCTCTCTCCCTCTTTCTCTCTGAGGAGAAAGAAAGAGACTGTCTCTACCTTTCTCCCTCCCACTCTCTCTCCTTCTATCTCTCCCTTGTCGTGCATATCAATATTCTGGCCCTGTCTGCGGTTGACTCCCGCAGATCCCGCCTCGTTTGGCGGGTATGTGGGGCGTGCTGCATGCTAACTATATCACTACCAACCCGCAACACCTGAACTCCTCCTCCCCCGTTTGAGGATCTGTTACAAGACCCGGGGATGCTGCACGTCATGTTTGTTTTGTCAGTTAATGTACTAATGTAGTCTACTTTACCCGGAGTATGTGTCTCTGGAGCTCGGGTGGACGTTTGTTAATTTGTTTTCTATCTTCTCAGCCCCAGTCCATTCTTATAACATGGCATTCCTTGTTTAAAGTATTGCTGAATATCACGCTAATTTTTACGCCCTTAATAATTATTCAATTTCAATCCTGAGTTTTTGGCGAGGTGTTTCATAGCAGATCGCCCTCTCTTGACCCGGGTTTTAAAATCGTTTCCTCTGTTGCGATACTACGTTACTTGGTGCGGTTACTATTAGCTTTCTCCTGCCATTCCGAGCGTATTATAGCACTCATGACCAAGCTAAATACCTTACTTCTGTCTTTGTTATCTTCAGCGTTAATCTTCAGCGACGATTTGGATTGTGTAACAATTTTCAACGTCTGCTGCTTTTTCTGCCGTTATTTTCTCTACCCTTACACTTTAAATGTTTTATCGCTTCGTTTGACCTGACACACTCTCAGTTAAGGAAACATAGGTTATGATATCAAACAACAGATGCCCATGAGACATCCACACCGTGACGGCACAAAAGACCAAGTGACGTCATCACTGTTTCACGTGACGTCATCACTGTTCCACGTGACGTCATCATTGTTCCACGCCACGTTGTCTGTAGTCCAGCTGACTTCTCTCCTCCTCGTTTTGTTGTCGCTATTCAGTTGTGTACACGGGTACCCCCTGGGGGTACGGTCCGGGAAAAGGGGCGGCCGGGGGCGCACTGGCGGGGGAGACGCTTTCCAACCCATCTATCAGAATTTTAATAGTTTTATTAATTACGGTAAGTTATTTTACTTGTTTTACAGAATTTTATTCAATACTCTAAGTAATTTTTCCTGTTTTACAGTACTTTAGTAGTTTTATTAATTACAGTATGTTATTTTACCTCTTTTACAAAATTTAAATAGTTTTATCGATTACGGTAAGTAATTTTAACTGTTCTTCAGAATTTTAATAGTTTTATTAATTACGGTTAGTAATTTTAGCTGTAAAACAGATTTTTAGGTGCTTTAAAATCAATCATGGTTTGCTTTGAAGATTTTGTGTATTTGATAGAGTTGCTTTAGACTAGTAATGGGTGATCGTAAAAACACAAGAATACAACCAACAGCGTGATCTGTTGTGTATTAAATCTTATCAAGAGTGATGTTTTAAAGTTTGAATTCAACTGTATCGTTTAGAGAACTATAGAGGTTTACAACACCTTCTTATCAATTATATAATCCTTATCTCTAAATCGTGTAAGTTAAGCGAGCTAACAGCTCAACTCATATTATTTCTGTGTTTTTAGCCTTTGTCTGTCGACTTTAGAAATAATATCACCGCACAATGCGGTTTTTTAAGTGTTTGTTTGTCCTCCCAATTGTTGGTTTTAACTTTTGGTTCGAAGTCCCGGCCAGATCCTCTATGTCCCGACACGCATTGTGGAAACAAGGTTTGCTGAATCGGAAATTTCTAAATAAAATAAGTCGCCGAATAAGTTTTGTTGAAACAGTTAACTTTTATCGTACAGTTTTCTTCGTCTGCTCAGATCTGTGAAATCATCGTTTAAAAATATTTAAATTCAGAGTCTTAAAATGTTTGACCGGACAGTTCAAATTATGGGTCACATACTCAGGTCATTTTTAGATCAACTTTGATTCCTTCTATGGGTGTAGCCTCCTTTTCCCATCCTTCATGCTCTAGAGTATTTGATCTTCTAGATGACTCTAACTTTTTTAATCAAGGCGGTATGCCGAATCCTTAGGTCGCCAAATCGCTCGATGATTTAACGGCCGAAACATCGGGTACACAACAAAATTGGCCGTCTCCCTTTTCTCCTTTTTTCTTCTTTTTAACTTTCCCCTTCTCACGATGTACTCAAATTGGAGTTAGCACAGTTACGACAGTTACCCAGTAGATGTGAACCCATCTGAAAACTGTAACGAAGGTCGTCAGGGACATGGGTGCATGGAGAAAATCTAATCTCCGATAATGCTCCCTCGGTCCGGGCCCGGAAGATACGATACTCAAGGAAATGTCGTATCTTGAAAAACGTGACTGTCTGTTAGATTGCTGGAAGATCGTGGTGGTTTAGGTCGTGTTGGAATGTACTGTTTTAAACTTTCATCTGGTTGAAATGTTTCTACTCACTGCCAGTTAAATATTCCAACATGACTCAGATTGTTTAACTCCGTCTTTTCAACTTAACGACGGTTGAAATGTTTCAACCCTACTCTGGCGGAAGTGTTTCAACTTGAGGCTTGTTGAAATGTTTCAACTTGAAGATTGTTGAAATATTTCAAATTGAACCTTGTTGAAATGTTTCAACTTGACGCCTGTTGATATATTTCAACTTAACTCTTGTTGAAAAACAACTCTATACCGGACTCTGATACTGCTTCACTTTCAGATGTTAACGAGTGTTTACTTGAACCTTGTTGAAATATTTCAACTTAACTCTTGTTGAAATACAACTCTATACCAGACTCTGCCAGACTCTGATACTGCCTCACTTTCAGATGTTAACGAGTGTTTACTTGAACCTTGTTGAAATATTTCAACTTAACTCTTGTTGAAAAACAACTCTATGCCAGACTCTGATACTGCTTCACTTTCAGATGTTAACGAGTGTTTACTTGAACCTTGTTGAAATATTTCAACTTAACTCTTGTTGAAAAACAACTCTATGCCAAACTCTGATACTGCTTCACTTTCAGATGTTAACGAGTGTTTACTTGAACCTTGTTGAAATATTTCAACTTAACTCTTGTTGAAAAACAACTCTATGCCAAACTCTGATAC
>JH153765.1:80872-110429 GCA_000226015.1 Mnemiopsis leidyi | reverse complement strand
ACTTTCAGATGTTAACGACGTGTTTACTTGAACCCTTGTTGAAACATTTCAACTTAACTCTTGTTGAAATACAACTCTATACCAGACTCTGATACTGCCTCACTTTCAGATGTTAACGAGTGTTTACAAGGGCTGTGCTCACACGACTGTCATAACACACAGGGGTCGTACTACTGCAGTTGTCCTGCGGGCATGGACTTAGACGACGATGGTCATACATGCACAAGTAAGTCCCTCGGTCTGTCCGTCCGTCCGTCCGTCCGTCCGTCCGTCCGTCCGTCCCTCTCTTTCTCTGTCTGTCCGTCCGTCCGTCTGTCTGTCCGTCCGTCCGTCTGTCTGTGTGTCTGTCTGCCTGTCTGTCTGCATGCCTGTCTGTGTGCCTGTCTGTCCGTCTGTGCTTTGAATACTGTCAATGTCATGATTCCAGATAGTTTGGTTAAGATTACTGACGTTTCTCAATTTCTGAAGCACTATTTCCTCCCCTGATATTCCAGTCAATACACAAAGCAGAAGAGGATAGATAAATCTTCTAACACCTTCATTTTGACATTGTATGTTTGTTTGTTTGTTTGTTTGTTTGTTTGTTTGTTTGTTTGTCTGTTTGTCTACAATGTCCAGATAAGACAGCCTATCTGTTTGTCTACAATGAGCCCATGTCCTGATCTGACTGCCTGTCTGCCGGACCAAATCACCCTATCACGCCTGGTCCCTCCCTCTTTCAGCTAATGACTCCTCCTCGTCTCCCAAGTTTCTCTTTAAGTCTACCCATCCTGTCTCGTTCTCCGACTTTCTCTTTAAGCGTTATTCCCACCAGGGCCAGATATAAAGAATCTTTAGTCGAGCCGCTGTTTTCCGTCCTATCAAGACACGTCATCCTCAGATGTTTGCGGAGGTTCCAACCAACTTCATTGATTAAATCGGCCGCTAAGTCGCTAAAACTTTCCGCATTAGCCCCCAGCGTTGGATGAGAACGGGAAAATGGACCGCAAATTAACGTTTAATGTGACCCTCTCCAATCGATCGAGAGGAGGACAAAAATTTCTTTAGGCACGCTATTGATTTAATTTGAAAATAGATAAGGGACTCTCTAACTGCAGTTGATTGCTCAAAGCGCTCTAAATCGCCCCGTTCAAAAGGTAAGAAGTTTTGAAGTAGATGACCTGAGAGGAACCCGGGGGAACCCGGTGGACCACCCCCACTTAGCCCGGGCTCTAAGTGGTTCCTCTAGTAATCGTCACTCCTCCTGGGATACTTATAGTTACCAACTTGGGTGTACAACAAAGTCGCTCCTTTTTGTCCGCCGACCCATTGTTGGCGAATTTTCCTTTTTTCCTCCTTACGTCGAGTAAATGCGTTTTCACGAAGATTTACTGTAATGGCTGGAGTTAGAGGCTGTTCCATGACGGTGGTTCTAGATGCGGCGAGAGAGAGAGAGATGCAGGTGGTTGGTGGGATGGAGGAGCGCATATTATTCTAATCATAATTATATGTTTTCCTTATTATAATTATATATTTTCTTAATTATAGCAAAACTAATACAAACTGATTATAATCTTTAATTATTAGCGAGTAAATCAGGTCTCCAGAGGGAGGGGTAGAAAGTTGTGTACATCACGTGATATTGTCACATGATATGAAAAATTTGTAACCTTTCCTCAAAAACCTTACTCTATTATAGCTCCTCTTGATATAAGGTTTTGAAGAGCGCTTCATTGAGCTAAATGGTTAAAGTAAATACTTAAATTAAGGTTAACTTTAATCCCGCGCTTTCTGACTAATTGGGTGTGAAAAGTTGTGACATTGTTACTTAGTTACTCTTCACTGTTACTAAGTTACTGTGCACTGTTACTTAGTTACTGTGCACTGTTACTAAGTTACTCTGCAGTGTTATTTAGTTACTATGAAATGTAACTAAGTTACTCTGAAATGCAACTTAGTTACTGTGCACATTTACTAAGATACTCTGCAATGTTTCTAGACTAAACTTTGCACTGTTACTCTAATCTATGTTACTATTCCCTTGATGATAGCCCGTAATACATATATTATCATATCTATCAATAACAATACTGTAACAACTCTGCATTATCTTCTTGTTTGTTATCTGCACATCATATTACAATAGATTAGTACAGTTATCTGCACATCATATTACAATAGATTAGCACAGTGAAACGAACCGCTACGGGAAACCTATCTCCTTATTTTCAACAATATCTTTGTAACACATAATAAAATCTCTTTGTAACACATGCAGTACAGCAGGACAATAACATTCTCTTGACAATAATAGGTGTGTAGGTGGAAAGTGTGACAGAAATCAATCACTTAGGTGATAGGCGATATTGTTACGAAGGCGATACTGTTTCGTAGGTGATACTGTTACCTTGGTTATACTGTTTCGTAGGTGATACTGTTACCTTGGTTATACTGTTTCGTAGGTGACACTGTTACCTAGGTGATACTGTTACCTAGGTAATACTGTTACCTTGGTTATACTGTTTCGTAGGTGACGCTGTTACTTAGGTGACTCTGATACATAGGTGACAACAACTCACAGTGTGTCGGCTAATGTTTAGTTTTCCAACTTTTGTTGAGTTTAATAAGCAATTGTTTTTCAACTTTTGTTGTTGAGTTCTAATTGTTGTTTAGTTTTTCAACTAGTGTTGTGTATCAAATCTCTCATTTTGTATGGGTTAACTTTTGTACTCGAATTTGTGCACTTCACTTTTTGTAGTTGTGCTTTTGACGAACAAATTTTCTCACTTCTTAAGACGCTGACACATACGGCTGCATAAGTATCTCGTTCTGTTTACAATATCCTGTGTAGGTATCTAGTGTGTCATGTGTATCTGATAGTATCTTGTTTACTTATAGTAAAACGCTTCTGTTATTTTCATTCCAAATGATAATTGATCTTTATAATCCAAATTTTTGCTGTTACCTCTAAACAAACAAGAAAGGCTGTTCATCCAAACTTAACTACAAATTCTACAGCTCTCTTGACGCAGTGATAGCTATCATTAATATAAATTCGACATATTTAATATTGACAAATACCATAAGTTCATGAAGTGGTGTGTTGATTTTGCTGCTAACTCCATATTATAACACACAATATAGTATTATATTATAATATCTTAATATATCATCATGATCTTTATCTGTACTACCAACTATAAAGCAACTAGACCGACCTTTATTTTACGTTAAGATAAACTTCAGATTTTTTATAAACTCCAAATATTCATGCTCATAGGACGAATCTCAACTAGGAAGAGAGAGGATAAGGAGAGGGTGGTATGGTCCCTGAGAGGGGCGAGAAGAGGCTAGAACAGACGAGAAGAGAAGGGGAGAGAAGGGGTAGAGAAAGGGCGAGTGTCGAGAAAGGGGGGCTAGGAGTCGAATAACACCGGTTATGTTCCAGATATGCTTCATTACCCGGTTTACATGATTAAGTCTCCAGTCCGGACTCCGGACGTACTTCACCCACCAGTCAATTACAGACGGCAGCACGGTATAAGACAAGTCTTACTTTGAGGTGGAACTACGAATCTGACAATGACTTTAACAGAGCTTGAACTACGAATCTGACGATGACTTAAACAGAGCTCCTCTTCTGACAGGTGTCTTAATGTTGGCAGCACGCCAGGATATCGGCTAGTCATTATCTTATCGGTGAAGATAGTGGAACTGTGATAGTTTTCTCTTTTTTTCGAGAAATAAAACTTTATCTGGGTATGATCATAGAGACAGCGCTATGAATCTTTCTTTGGACACTGTTAGTGAGATAACTTTGGATCATTCTTTGACAAGGTTGATTAAAGAGGAAATGAATAAAGCTATAAAAGAGCTAATTAAATAATAATATCATCATAACGACACACAGTCGATGTGAAGGAGCTGGATCATGTCGACCTTTTGACTTGACTGTCAAATATATCTACACAGTTCAATGTACGTGTGTATCCTGCAGCTTACAGAGCTTTATTGTTCTATGAAACTCTAGCGGAGACACTGCCACGCCGCATATCCTTACAAACCATGAACATCAGGAATTGAGTCAAATAGTCAAACATAAAATAAATTGTTTTGTGCATGGAAAGAGTCTAGTCACTCAAAGATTTGAATAATCCAATAGTAAATTTATTTCAATAAAAACAGCCGACTGTGTCAACACAAAACATGTGAAGAAGCCGATCAAAAACCGATCAAAAACCCTGCTGAATCTCCTGGAAACCCTGACACTCTGTTTCCCGTTTTATGACTTCTGGAGAAGCCCGGAGACGGGGTGTTGCTGCCAGATAAACAGCTGGATACATCTCCCTAGGGACCTGGTCGTTACAGAGAGAGAGAGAAGGTAGACGGAATCGGGACGGGGTTCGGTTACAGGGGACCGGGGGGGGGTAAGAGGGGGACCTGGGAGTTAGAGTGAGAGGGGATATATGGAGCAAGAGAGTGGGGATATAGGGAGTAAGGGATCATGATTTTGTGTAATTCTTTTTCTGCAAAAATTTATAGAGTAATTTTCATAATTTCCTCATTATTTCTACAACAAATTTAGAATTCCCGTTTCCAGAGCTCGAATTCTGCAAAGTTAAGTCAAGGTAAATCCTAATCAGTTTAATCGTTTAGTTTAATCTACATCCCGATCACAAAATCGGAGAATCTTGATACCATCCAAATTAATCTGAAATACTTCTGCCAAAATTACCGCATGCTGCATATTTCCCGAAAATCCCGCACATTTGCAAGAAATCTGTCTGGCCGGATAATCCCGCACTTTTGCCCTGCAGAAAGAGATGCTGCTATCTTCTCTCGGTCGAGGACTTCCCTTTTTTCTTGAATAGTATTGTGATCTGTCAGTTTAATAGTTACAGTATTTTATTTTTTCTCTCCGATTATTAAGTTATTGAACAATTATGTTAAACCTGATTCTTCAAACCGCTCGAAATGCTTTTTGAGGTTAACTTCGCTGTTGAAGAGCGATTGAAGCTACTTTATATAGTTGAAGAATGTATCAAAACTTTTTATGTTGCCTTGCTGAGTGCCAAAGGGTAACTTTTAACCGCGAAGTTTTCACAAAAGTCTGCACTGCATACTCGGCATAGGCAAGCTTATCCAAATCTAAGAACAATACAGAATGGTATTTTTAGCAAAGGGTCACGCATTTTTCGTATCATGTAACAGCGATTGACCAATGAGAATTTAGGAACAACCAATCATAATCGGTAAACGCTATCACGTGATATAAACAATATCAGTCAAACAAATTCGTTTATCTGGACCACAAATCAGTCAAGACTTTGCCACCGTCCGCCACTTTAACTCCATTTTGTCACAGTTAACCGAGCCCTGATATTTTCGCTCGTCAGTAAGCGTGCAGTTGAAGTACAATAAATAAACACGTGAACTTAAGTAATGTTTAGTTTTATTTGACCGATCTCAGTTTAATCTCCGATCAATCTCATAGAACTGAAATTTTATAGTAGTATAATAGTCTAGTAGTATACTATACAATTATAATTATATTGTAGTATACTATACAATAGGCGCATCCAGATTCGTTATTATAATTCTAATGTCAATTCTTATCAGTGGTTCAAAAATCTTGAGAATTTCTTACACAACTTTTTGTCTAAATACTGTGTTTTGTTAGCATTCCATCGACAGAATACCACATTTCTAATTCTACAGTTTGAGATAAACGCATTCCAACTTTTCAACATGTCTTGGCAGACTCCCGTTTTTACTTTTCCTTTTTTTACAATTGCTCTAGATTCTATATACAGCTACAAAACAAAATTGCCAAATTTGATGCGGTTTGAAAATTCTTTCAAATTGTTCTATCGAACTGAACCCTTTCAAAAAACATTTTCTCTACAACTCAACACTTTTTTTCTACAGCAAAACGTGTCGACATAATGTCTGCATTCACCGCTTCACCTTTCATTCCCGACAAAACTTGGTAGAAATTTCTTGAAAAACATCTGAACTAACAAAGTTACGGTTACTAGTAGCAACATTCCTACCAAAATTCCAGAGTGATGAAGTCACCTGTTTCTGTCGCTAGACAAGCCGGCTGTCAGATATAGCAGAAGTATCGTCCAGACAAATTGTGAAAGTGATATCGCTGGTCTACCCCATTTTGACACATCTTGCGATACAAACTCGCATTTTTATTGTAAATCGGGATTTTTCAGGGAGTCAGAGAAACATATTATTTTGTCGTGGGATCGTATAAAAATTCTTCTCCAGATTAGATTTTGCTTAGGTAGGTACTCGTTTAGTAAAAGTGAAAGAAATCCAGTTGTTTAAAACTCGCCTCACGTACTCGATCACACCTGACGGATTGGATTTTAGAAAGTTCTAGAAGAGGACATTTTGTTTTTATTGAAAGCCTTAAGAAACACGCCTGACTGTCTAACTGCAACAAACTGGTTACTAAGTAACTAACTGGCTGTTACTAAGTGAATAACTGGTTGTTACTAAGTAACTAACTGAGTACTAAGTGACTAACTGGTTGGTTTCTCAGTAATCAAACTTGAATTAAACTCTTAGTAATCAACTACCTTGTAATTACCTGGTTACCAAGTAACTAGCCTCAATGTCCAAATCTGGCAAGACTGTCTGTTATAATTGAATACACTAAACTCTAAAATCATATTGTTATGTTATAAAACTGCCGTTTTTACTTCTTAGCTAGGTTTCAGCAATTACAACCCAAGGCATTATTTGATTTAAAGAAATTTTTTCTGGCCTTTTGAAAATTCTTCTAAAATATTCTTCTCATTAAATCATCTAAGCGTACACTAAATTCACAGCGTGAATTTGAGTTACTTACGTTTAAATATTCGCCTGTGTAGGGAATTAAACGTTGGGAATTTAATTTTACATAACTAACATACCTGGACACACGTCCGTCGTGGCCTGCGAATATCCAGACGACCCTGTCCTCTAAACATAGTTGTAGTAGTAGCTTAGTAGTATCTGGGTACAAGACAATATAATACGAGGAGTAACACTACGAGGAAAGTTCCAGCTCTATATCTACAATTCATAATTCCAGCATTTGTCAGAGCTAAGTCTGGCTCTATGAGCAGGTAGTTGTTAGAATTGTCATGAATTGACGGTGAAGATTACCCCTCAGACCCTCCTGTCCGTAGACTGAGTAATTTGACTGGTGTTGTTCGGGCACTTTGAGGAATTTTGACCTGAAATATTCGGAAACTTTGAAGAATTTTGACCTGAACTTATTGGTAACTTTGAGGAATCTCGCGAAGTAGTTTGAAATCGTGTCTGATAGCAAAACTAGGGTATGTGGCGCCCAATTTAACATTGCCAATAATTGGTGTGCATCCAGTTGCTCGGGGTCAAGTGCAAAGACTAAAGATTTGTTATCTCAAGAATTCTTCGCGCAAATGAAAGTGCTGTGACCAAGCTAAGGACTTGTACTCTTCTACAATGGAATTTTGGGGACATCCCACGTAAATAAAAATCCTGACTAATCCATCTTGGATGCTGGAGACCAAACCGGGCAATTAAAACAATTGAAATCACTCCACATAAATTTTGACGGTTCCCCCTCCACCACAAAAACAACAAAAACCCAACCAATCAGAGGAAACCCCCGGGTCACATGACCAGAACCACACAATCGGACCTCGCTGTGATGTACCCGAAGATAATGACCCACTTACCCACCTCACCCGGACTGATTTGCTCACTAATGAGGACATTAAAACCAGCTATCAGCGCGACTACCCACCAAGCAGGGCCCTCTGAAGGGTGGTCGTCTGAGTGGCCAGGGGGGATGTCCAATGTTTCAACTAATAGTCCTGATCGAGCATTTAATGTTTGGGGTGGACCTTGAAGGAGGTCCAGGTGAGGTTCATTCAGTATGATCTGTATCTGGGGAATCTTTTTCTGGTGGATAAGAGAAATTATATGACTTTTGGTCTGCTCTGACATTGGCGGTGACGCTTTTATGCGGAGAAGGTAAATCGAGTAATGGTGTCGAGTAGTGGTGTCCATATTGATCGGTGACAGTTCTTACAACAAAGGAAATGATTAATGTAATTAATGAAAAACGAGCCACATGAATCTTCTCCAGTAATATACACTCATCCTGCGATTTGATTTTTAGTTCGGCTGATTAGGCCTCTTCTGATAATAATAAATATTCTAAAATCGGCAATTAATTTCCAGATTGCCGTGCGCTGGAATGAATTTTAAAATTCATCATTTGCCTTTTGATCGTATTTGTTTTGTGAGCTCATCTTGAAAAGTCTTAATGATAGGGCCAAGCGTGGAATTGTTAAAGTTTTAAGATTAAGCCCAATTTTTCAGCTTAATATTAAATCATGATGTATGCCCCATAATAAGTTCACGGGCCTTTTTAGTCGAGGCCGCACAAAAAAAGACTCGAATTTTAAAACTATACGCCTCTACCTCCTCTTATCCTACCAAGAAACAATCAACAAACCGAATTACAAACTCATTTTTCCTGTTTTTTTCATTTTTACGCCTCCCACATTTTTCAAGATTTGGTTGGCAATTGAAGGAGTAGCTGTATGTCATCACATGGTCCTATCTGATTATTCTGATAACTCATTGGCTTATATTCTTGTTAACCTACGATAAGGACGACTAAACTTATTACCAAATTCCATATTTTTGTGTTAACCTGTTTAACTAGCAATGTACAGATCTATTTACATTTTAGCATTCCAAATGCATGATCAATGATACATAGTTTGGTAAAAATTGGTGTATCATGTCTTATGATAGTATCATTGTCATTGGTAAATACTAGATGCAATCCATCAGTCTTCAAACGTTTTCAAACGTTACCAGTTGCATTAGAAAATTACACTGATTATCATGACATAATAATTCGCATCACATACGGAGAAAACTCCGTATTATATTGCTGACTAAAGTGATTTTAAATTTGATAATCAAATCAAATAATTGATTAACCACTAATCAACAAATTTACTCGTTGAATCTAATCCAGCAGAAATCGGCTCGCGCAAAAAATTACAATCACCCCATCATTATCTGACCAAACAACAGATCGTTAAAAACAATGCGATCTCCAAAGTTCCCGGAATTGGCCTTGACATAGCAGCACGCGACCTCGCTCCCTTATCAGGAATCTGAACCCGGAACACGGAGTGGAAAAGGAAACTCTTCCTCCCTCACCTCACCTCCCCCACAAATATCAGCTGCTCCTCACGCCAGGAGTAATCAGCTGCTGGAGATTCCTCTCAACTTAAATTATCTGCCGCACCACTTCACCTTTATAACAGTGATAAGGGAGTTCCAATACTAACCAGGAACATCTTGCAGAGGGTGGTTGAGGTTCTCGTTAGATTAAATTAGATGAGGGTCCTCTCTGCTGCTTGAGGGGTTTCCCCTTCTGGTTGTATGTCGGCCGGGCTCTGAGTCTGTGTGCTGGTTAATTATGTTTATTCAGCCCGTAATATATCAAATTTATCAAATATTTTGAACGCTGCTCCGGACTAAATCGTGTCGTTTAGTCGTAGTCAGAATCACTTTTCGTCTGTTAGTCTGATTCGGCGTGCTTTCTGCAGATTATACGAGCATCGTGCTATGTTGCAAGACTCATTCAATGAAAATTTGACGACTTTTTTCCATTTTCTGTTATGCTCCACCTTGAGTGAATCCGTTAAACAATAAACTTTTAAAATATCTGTTGCTTTATAATCTAATGCACACGTTCGCCGCAGATTTGTCAATTTTCTTTTTTCATTTTTAAATTCACCAGCTGTAGACTTTAAGTGATCATGGCTACTGGGTTTTATCTTCTTATTGCGTTATTGCAATGTGCAGCTCATTCCAATGGCATTATTTAAATGTTGTAAGATTCATGATCATGTCAGAATGAAAGAATCTACAGAAGAGTTTCAAATAGTGTTGAAATGAATTTATTAGATTCAACACAACTGACGTGACTGATTTAACTACAAATATCAGGCTGTGATTGTGAATTTATCATTTGTTGTCTCAAAAAACGGGGAATTTGGTCTTGGAATTTCCATAATTTTCTTTAGCGTAAGTACCTAGTCTGCTTGAAGATCGATCAAAAAGCAAGCCTATCAAAGTTCTGAAGTTAAAATTAAACTCAGTTTAAGTTCCTGCACTCCTCTCTGATACTGCATCCTGGGTCACAGATATATGTAATGAACATTACTAGAATACGTTCCAATCGCATGTCCTGGGGTTCATTTTACTAGCGCGGTACTTTAGTTATCAACTACTAGCATTATGTATTATTATTAACTACTAGAGTACTAGCATTACATATTCAACTGGAAAATTTTAGGTACTCGTTTTTTCTCGAGTAGAGAAACACCGTACCGCCTGTATGGTAATATCCAAAGACAAAACTGTTGAAAGATCTTGATTGGTGTGCAGGTGTCGTGTGTGGTAACCGAAAGTTTGGACGATCTTTCTAAGCTGAAAAATACAGGGTATCACCTGTATTGACTGCTGGTATAGACTTTACTGCATCATGGTACCAGTCTTCTTGTCATCAGACCGATAGATAGAACCCTTCATCGTACCACAATGTAGGCATAATGACGGTTCCTTAACGAACCGTCATTGTGCCTCTAATATGGACATAAGCACAATGACAGTTCCTATATAAACCGTCATTGTGCCTCCAGTATGAAATCTTCTAGGAGAATGTGTTTGAAAACAGAACTATCGCATAACATTGTTCAGTAAAATATTCTTAGTTCTGATATTTTGTCAACAAGAAGTAGAATCCAACCAACAAGACACATGATAGTTCATGAAGCTCAGTGTATAATTGTGACACTACAAAAACAATTCAAACGTGTATTCTTACTGTTCAAACAAGTTATATTTACTTTTGGCCGCCTGGCGAATGTGTGGTTCACTCCACTGGATATTTCCATCATTTCTTCATCATTTCTTAATCTGTCGTTAAGTTGGATTAATTTAATTTGATAATGGGCTACAATTTAATCTGTTGCGAGTTTTTGAATTCCCTTGTCAGTGCTTAGATAGTAACAGTAATGAAATGAAATCTTTCTGTGTCACCTGCAAAATTATCGCTAAAGAAACGGAATTGAAATGACAACGTAAAAACTTTTTTCAGAACAAAAACATTGAAGTACGCCGATAAACATTTAGTTCAGGACTAAAGATATATCAAAGATAACCGAGCAATAAATGCGACATTCTCTCGCTCAAATTCCCATCTAGTGGCTACCTTGAAGATCCGCAGGTCGTTGAATTATCACGGTTTTGTTATGTAATTATTTTCAGAATAAGTACTTTTAATCGACCAAACGTGGGAAAGATCCGCTAATCAGATAAACTGTCATTCGGGCGAGATTTCAGCGATATCCGAGATCAATCCCCAGCTCCATTAAGCCGTCGTTAACGTTGCTGCTAAAAGATAAATACTGGACTGGAATTTCCAGGTACTCATTACGATCACGTGACAACAATTCTCCTCATGAAGGTCGACTCTGGTTCTTAGTGCCAGCTCTAGTTATCTCTCATCTCCTTTTCAGCCGACTCGTTTCCAGCAGTTCAGTCTTCCAGGCTTGTCTGTCAATTTGTTAATTGTGTTTTCATTCGCCAAGCTTTCCGAAGTTGTTTGCCGATGAATCTTTTTTGGCTTGATGACGTTTTAGAATGAAGTTTATCGTCGGTTTTTCCTTTATCGCCAGACTAACCGGCTTTAGTTTAGCCACGGACTGTCGAAAGTTTCAAGAATTTTGGTGGTGTTGCGGATCAGATGCGTTTGCCATTAAATGATTTAAAATTTTATCGCTTAAGTCTTTTTCCCAGTTTAAAATACTCGTTGAGAGATCCGTCTGTTAGTATTGGCCGTCTTAAGTTTGCTCTTTATATTCTTCTCTCGCCTAAATATACTGAATGACATAAGACAAGGAGAAAAACTGCTGCAATTACAATGATTAATATCGAATTAAATGATTTAGAAGCCCTGGTCATCCCATTGCCTGGATTATTTGGTTTATGGTACGATAATGAGCGTTACTCAGCAACGCCCCCCTCTTGCTTCTTTGATCATTGAAACTTGGTCGACTTTTTGCTTTTCCGGATAGATAGCATTTTTAAGTTGTTACGTTAATTAGATGATAATCTTCAACAAGAGCATCATCAGTTGCCATGTTTAATTTTCTGGCTACTGAAGTTAGAGTTGCAATCTTTGTTTTGAGCGTACATGCATCTCATCAACTGAAAATGAGTTTTGAGACCACAAGAGTATGTTTTGCTGCTCTCATAGAACAATTGTTTGGTCAGATGCTGTAGCTGTGGGCTAGGCTTCACCAAAAAACAGATTTGATAACCGCCGCATCTTCTGAAACATTATGAGCATACTAAAATGAACGTGGAACGAAAAGTCAAGATGCTATTGCAGTTACGTCATGAGTGATGAAAGCAGTCACGTGATTCCGAGGAGTATCTTGAGACACCTCTCTTAATCACTTCGTCTCCTACCCACCTACCTAACGGATAATCCCATGGATTGCCCACACGATTAAATCAAGTACAGACATTTGAAGGTCGACAAAAAGCAACAAAAAAACCTGGCTCTGCATGCCTGACAACGTTTAGAGATATTTTCAAGATCTCATTTTCCCTTTGTAGTGATCCCCGGCCTGAATATTTGGAATGGTTTTCTAAGCAAGACTCTCTACTAACCACAGACCACTTCGTTTTGTCACATTATTTCCCCATAACACTTATAAAGTAGAGTGCGGCGGTGTTTTTTAGTCTCATCAATATTCTCATATTTCCTCCACTCTCTCCCTGTGCTATACTCAAAGACTAATTGCTGGGATACTGAATGACAAATAAGCTATGAACCCTTAATTGCTAGAAGGTCCAACTTACGTGCTTTGAACTGTCTTGCTGTTAGCTTTTTGGAATTTCTTGTCACTTACCACTCGATTGTGTGCTATCTCGCACCCTGTACCTGACTCCATTACCGTGATTCTGTAAGCATGTTTCTTTGTCAGGAAAACTGCATGAGCTTTGCTTCGTTAATTGTTTCCGCAAATATTTAGCGGGTTCCCGAAAGGATACAGAAAGCGTCATCTCCTGCCAAATCAGAAAAGCAGAGGTGGCCTCTGTGATTATAGAATTTATGAGTATAAGATAGAATTGATAATTAGTGTGTTCTCACATCAGGAATTTTTGCCAAATGTTGGTCTGGAAGAGTTGCAGCAGCTCGGCAATTATTCTCTTGACAAATATTAGCAGTAGTTCCATTCCTTAAACAAAAACCTAAAACCTTAAGAAGCCTAGCCATATCTCTCGTACAGAAATAATCCCAGCCTAACAAGCAATAACAATACTGGAAATTACTGTGATATAAGTGAATAAAATTATGCACTATTACACAACTTGGTTCGTCTCATTGCTCAAGATCAGCCGTTCTAAAATCCAATATTTGATGTACTATTACAATGTTTCCAAATCTGCTGCTGATCTCGAAGAAGCATTCGACACCCGAATATTGCATTGCAGAATTTGACATGACTGCTTGAACACCCATATCCAGTTGTGTTTACACCACAGAAAACATAAAAAATCTAAACATTGTTATTTAACCTGAACTTCATATAAATATATCTAATATCATGAAACTGTGCTAGAGCGTGACACACGACACTGTAACATAGTGTTAGGGAAGCGGCAGATTTCTGGAGCCGGCTGATTTAGTACGGGTAGTGAGCTCCATTATCATAATAGCTTTCTCCCCTTAGTTTCTCTTCCACATCAGCCGGTTCCTGTCGAGTGGATGTTGCTACTGGGTACTTTGGTTAGTTCATTTGTTTGGGATTTTGTGTTGGTGTTCCAAATACTTTCGCGCTACAAAAGTCCAAACAAAAGTCCAAACACATGTTTTATTCTGGATCGCCTTGTCGCTGAGTGATTATCGAGTAACTTTGTTGTTGATCAAATAAATACACCAAACAAAGATATGACTCCACATATCATGTAAGACTCTTCTAGAATAATGCTCTGTTACTCTTGAGTTTATTGATTTTTGTAGGTTTCATTTAGGACTTATCATTCGTCGTACATTGCTCTGTCTACATTCTGTGGAGCCCTTACAATACCTACCATCACTTTATCGATGTTATAAACGTCATAATTGTAAAATATGACGCGAACGTCCTAACCCATTTCGAGCCTGGGAATTAAATACCGTCGAAAATAAAAATTATGGAAGCAAACTGAAAATCACGGACACTACACAAAATTACCCGCCGTCTAACGTTCTCATTGGCAAGTTGACATTCCAACAACTCAAATAAACTAGCATGGCATTGTTTGGAGCCATTTAGACCCCTACAGTTCTCTTTTCACGCCCACTATACACCTCCAGCTCTCTACAGCTCTCTTTTCACGCCCACTATACACCTCCAGCTCTCTACAGCTCTCTTTTCACGCCCACTATACACCTCCAGCTCTCTACAGCTCTCTTTTCACGCCCACTATACACCTCCAACCTGCGGTTTCCCGTCTGTCTGTTGCTCAGAACGTGATATTCAGCCCCTCCTTGAGAGTGTTGCTTGATGAGAAAAACAGTGCAGTCATTGAGAGTTTTTATTTCTGTTCCATGGTTACTTTCGTGCTTGTTGATGCGCGGTTTATACGTCATTAGTTGTTTTACGCTCTGCATCTTTTTACCAATGCTCTCAGGATAAAACCCACTATAGAAATATGTGTAGGTAAATATCATATTATAATTATAATATCAACCTACATCTTGTCGTTCGAATAATTGATTATATGTTTTTACTTGTTTACTTAAAAAAGTCGCCGATTGCTTGGTAGGCACTTGGTACTTCTCAAGAAATAGCAACAGTTTTCGTAACGCATGGTACTTCTGTAGAAATAGCAGAAGTCAGACGTGTTTCTACTGCAGCAGAAGTACAACCGTTTTTTAAAAGAAAACTTGGCCATATGGTGATGCAACCAAATTATCACAGGCAATTGGAAGTGAACTCGAAAATAATTATTCACTTAATCAAGACACTCGAAACTATGATAAACTTTCATTATCTGTTAATTAATTGCTCAGAATAGCTGAATGTGTCTGACATATTTGGTCGCAACCAGAAAAACTTCGTACGCACCCAATTAAAGCCAAATCATGCTATATCGTCAAATTTGTGAATCGGTAGGTTTACCAAACACAACTTCACTTGTTCTGACCGATTGGACACATGTTTAATGAAAGCTCCTAGTTCCTACAAAAACAAACTCGCATCAATTTATGTATATCAACCCCTCTACAATACCCGTATCCAGAATTGAATTTTAACTTTACTTAAAGTTTTGACCGTTTTCAATCTACTCGATAGTTCCCTAATCCTTCAAACCGATATTCAATTTGTCCCACTGGATTAGTTTTTACCGTGCAGCGACCTTCGCAATCAGTCAGTCTCCTATTGAAAACTAATTATAGTAGTCGTATATTTTAGACCCTTAGTGAAGAACACCGCACAGCATTTTCACAAATCGAATTAGATCTCACAAACCATTTTAAAGTATCAAAAACTCAAAAACGTTTTTTGAATCGAAGATTTTGTTACAGTCTTGCTGGCTTGTGCTCCTTTGTTTGAAGTGTAGTGCAGAAACTCGAGTCGTTTTCTTCTCATTTGAGATCTAACCTGTTTTAGCTAGTAGTTTTGTAAACAAGATATTCTGTTTGCTAGTAGTTTTGTAAACAAGATATTCTGTTTGCTAGTAGTTTTAGTTCTATAAGCATTAAGGTATTTAGAACTACGTGAAACTAATTGAAATTTCAACGCGGTTAACCGATATCTGTTAAAAAGCATTACAGGGTAAGCAAGTGATTATGATGCGATTTGTTAATAGAGTTGTGTCCTCTGTTCAATTAGCTGCCCAACCCTGGTATGCGAGACTAGATGAAATTTCGGAAATTCCACTGCCGAAGAATTAAAACCTCGACTATTGGATTACTGGATTAGCTGATTAGCTGGATAAGTAAAGTAAAGTAGACTGTAAGATTTATGCATTTGGGTTAGTTTAGACAATGATTCTAAAGGATCACTGAACTATTTCCACCATATAAAAATTACTGAACACATATTTTTCTCTGATGTCCATACGGCATATTGCGACAAATCTCATTATTGTCGATAATTGAAAAGAACCTGCCGAAGGAAAATAAATATGGAAGTTGCTCTGAAGTGAAAAATCGACCGATCGACAGATTAGATTTAGTTTTTCTTTTTCTCTTCCCTGTCGATACGAAATTTGTCTCACAAATTTGGGCCGTATTGGCCTCAGCTATTTGTACAAAACGTTTTCTGGAGTTTTACATTTTCATAATTTTCTGACACTTCTAATCGCGATAATAATTTCGGACCGATGTTTCTCCGGTTACAATACAAACAGGAATTTTCCGGTTCCTTTCCTTTTCCACTTTGCTGACACCTGCACACCATAACATTCTAACACCCATCAATCTAGTCCAATTACAGAACAAAAACGAGGACACTACACACAGTTTCTCCCTGAAGACTGTACTCCAGTTAGTTGCGTACAAACCTACCCCTGGCCCTGCCCGATCACATACCTGTCATTCTTCTAATCCAATTAGCTCCCCCAGACTTACTTAAATAGTTCACATAGAAGTCACGTGACGTGCTGCTAAGGTACGTATAGTACAGTGCATGTGTGCTCACTGCTCAATAACACATGTTTCTACACTGGGTAAACCGTCCCTGTCAGTTGCAAAACGCGTCCGTTAAGTATCCATGACGACCAATCAGAGGTTTTAACCGTCCTCACGTGACCAGATTTCGCCAATGAGCGATCTTCTTTGGCATTCACGTGACTCGTTTAGCCAATCAGAGCCGCTGTTTTAGATTCCTCCTCTCACGGAAGAGAGACTGTACTGAGATATATTATTAAACCCGTATACATAAATACCGGGGCCTGGCTACACACAACTGTGAACTGCTGAGAAAGTGTGGCTACGTTTTGTTTCATTGTTTTGCACGTGCGCAACGTCACGTGAGGGATGGAGTCACGTGGTGTAGTCAAGGTAACTGATATGAAGTTCAGTGCGGAAAGGGCGCTACTTTACTGTACTTTTCGTTCCGCCAAAATTTTGGACCGTCGCCAAGTAGCTTTGCGTTGTGTTTATTATGTTTCGTCGTTGTTGGTCTAGTCTACATTTTGGAATTTTGTACGGCGGTAAAAAATACCTAAAACTTCCATGTTTCATACACACATAGGTAGGTTCAGTAAATACAAAAATAGAGAAATAGGTTTCAGAAAATTTTGAAATAAAGATAAAGGTTTTAGTTAGTACATTATGAATAGAGAAATAAGTTCTAGTAAAAACTACCTTGCTATGACACAACACATTGTTCTTTAGTTTGAGACATTTTGAAGATTTAGCAGCAATACCTCCTGCTTTACATGGTACTACATGCTAAAGCCATGTGCCGATGTAGGTTCATGTTTTATTTTCATTTGTAGTTATACTAAATTTGGTATGATTCTCTAGTGGTTTAGCAGGGCCCCTAACCGGGCTTGTATTTAACTTGGACTGCTGCCAACCCACCTAACGCTCAAGTTAGTCAGCGACTCAATCTGATATAATTTTTGTAAAATCTGGACAAAAATATTGACTAGAAATTTCAAGAAGGCAAGAAAAATGGATAAGTTAGGGTGTCAAATAAGTGAATCATTCCCTTTAAGTTACCAAGAGGCTGTCTAACGGAAGATGACAAATCTAAAAAAAGAAAATCTAACACAGAGTTTCAGATCGCTATTTCCGACAAAGAATGTAGTGAAAACCCAAGATTACAGGATACCGTCCTGGTCATTATATTAACTATTCCTCGTGAAGACTGTTCTAGATGTAAACGTATTTATTTTGTGTACACCCCGTCCCTGGGCTATCTTCCTACTTCAAGTCTTGTACAATTTTCATTTGTTACTGTTCTACTGTTTTACTGTTTTTTTACTTTTGTACTGTACTTCTTTCACAGTTTTTGTTACTACTTTACTCTTCTTCTTGAACTGTTTTCGTAACTATTTAGCAAAACTTCTTGCACAGTTTAAACTTGTTACAGTTACTGGTTTACCATACTCCTTGTACAATTTCGACTTGATAAAGTTACAGTTTTACTGTACCTTGTTACTCCTTCACTGGCAGAAACCTTCCACGAAATTAGACCAATCACTTTGTTGGTCACAACAATAAATAGACCAATAACTTTGTTGGTCTGAACAAAAATTAAACCAATCAGTAATCACTTTGTTGGTCTGAAGAGAAGGAAGGTTGCTTGTCCGTAAAGTACCGCTGAACCGGTTTTGTTCAAAGCTCTGGCAACTTGTCTAACTTAGTTTCGCGAAACTTTTAAAAATCTCTAGTGAGTAGTTTAGAATAAAGTAATCAGCTTCGTGACTTAATTTTCTCACCCTGTTGATTCGCTTTACTGTATTTTATGTCGTTAAAATTGCTTGTTTTATGTTTACTTTATCTACTGATATTGTTATCTTTTTATTTTCTGATAGAGAACAATATTTGTGGGGAGTTGTCGCAAATTAGTTTTCACGCATAACCTTATATTTACGTACAGCAATTGGTAGCCTTGTCTTAATTGATAATTTTACGCAACTGAACAGCGATCATCCGCGAGAACTCGTAACATAATTATGGTCAGCTATCCCACCAATAGCATATCAAGACTACATTAGCCTAGGTGGGGTATTTTCCTAGGTTTATCCCAAACTATGCTCTGTCCGTGGTCCTCAATGATTGTAAAACTGTCATCAACTCTTGTAAACTAATAATTACTCTACCCGCTTCCAAAGTTCCCGCCTATAATCTCCTCTCTTAGCCTTGCTAAACGAGAATATTTTACATACTTACTCCGACTTTCTAACAACTTATTGTGTGTTAGTTAAGTTCTAGTTATTATGTATGACTGGTTGGCAACTTGCCAAATCTAGCATCTCCATCTAGACTTATCTAGAACAATCTCGACCGTGTACCGTCCTACTTCATTCCTTTTTCTAACTAGGTCTGCTTCATTCCTTTTTCTAACTAGGTCTACTTCATTCCTTTATTCTAACTAGGCCTGCTTCATTCCTTTTTCTAACTAGGCCTACTTCATTCCTTTTTCTAACTAGGCCTACTTCATTCCTTTTTCTAACTAGGCCTGCTTCATTCCTTTTTCTAACTAGGCCTGCTTCATTCCTTTTCTAACTAGGCCTGCTTCATTCCTTTTTCTAACTAGGCCTGCTTCATTCCTTTATCTAACTAGGCCTGCTTCATTCCTTTTCTAACATCTCACTTTATCTGCAAGGATCTCTGGAGACAATCTCAGAACGGCCAGCATGTAGAATTATCATCAAGTACACATACTATTACACAGGGCAGGGCTTGCTTACATTCTCACTTCTTACTAAAACACAGACAGTTCTTTTTCAATCTTCCCAGGGAAAATATTCTAAGATTCTACGAAAATTGCTGAAAGGTCACGTGACATATCACGTGTTAAAGGAAGCAGCTCAGAACTACAGATGTGTGACATGGTGCTGTTGTTAATCGGACAATTTTCACATTTTTTTATCGCCAGTGTTGTGGAACTCTAAATAGTTTAATTCTCAGTGTGTGACACTTTACATTGTAGTTTCTACTGAAATCACGTGTGTAACTAGCTTAATGACATTAGTGATAATTAGTGTCTCTGTTTGAGTTTGTATTATCCTAAAGCCGGACTTTTGAGTGTAAAGTAGTTTTGGATTTGGAGAAAAACGGTAAGAACGTACGTAGATATCCACTGTGTTGCGAGGGAAGATACATCAGTATAAGAATCGTATTATCTGGAATCCGACTTATCATAGCGACATTGTTCAATCAAGCCAGCTGATATATTTGTAAGACTCTCGGAAATACCGACTGAAAACTCGAAAATTAACTAGTTGACAGGTTTGTTTAGAATATAGAGAGTTCTAGAACTCCAGCTTCTGTCTTGTAACCAAGCATCGCTAGTGTAACATCTACAACAGTACTTGTAACCAAGCATCGCTAGTGTAACATCTACAACATTACTTGGATAATTCCACCCGTTTCTCTGATTGGACGGTTGTTCTTGTAAAGCTCCCTGATTGGACGGTTGTTCTTGTAAAGCTCCCTGATTGGACGGTTGTTCTTGTAAAGCTCCCTGATTGGACGGTTGTTCTTGTAAAGCTCCCTGATTGGACGGTTGTTCTTGTAAAGCTCCCTGATTGGACGGTTGTTCTTGTAAAGCTCCCTGATTGGACGGTTGTTCTTGTAAAGCTCCCTGATTGGACGGTTGTTCTTGTAAAGCTCCCTGATTGGACGGTTGTTTTGGTAAAGCTCTCTAATTGTCCCATGTCTACCTTCCGATCTGTTTCCCATCTCATATCCACACGACATTTACAGACATATCAATTTAGGAGATCCTCTTTGTAACGATTTCTACCCTTTGTAAAAGAGAAACTTGTGTGTATCACCTCCGTCGCCAGTCCTCTGATAGCGGTTCTCTAGGAAGTAGAGTTTTATCTTGTTTCCGGAAATTGTTTTCTCTGTCAAGTCAGCGTCTATTCCCACCGCCTTTCTTCCTTCGTGAACCTTTGTGGTAGTACCGTCATGTTTGTAGTGATGAATATCAAGATATTATCTAGTTTCACATTATAGTGGGACAGTGTATTCCTCCATGTGAAGGTTTACTCTCCCTCAGCCAACTCGATAATATCTTATCAGTCATCTCCAACTCAGACTAAACAGACGACTTCTGGGGTTTTCCTCCTCAAGGGTTGAAGGTTTATTATTTACCGCGTAAATCATGTTACTTCACACTTACTCGTTATGTAACTTGGTATTCCTATCTTATTTTCTGTGACAGTCTACTTAAAGCTCATGTTATCTGTCACTTTCCGTTTGTAATTCTTTCCGACACGGCGATTTGCGATTATTTTTTCGTGTTTGTTAATAGTTATCTTTTAATTTTTCCCATTTTCCGTCCAAGGGTAGTTTCTTTTTTACGTGTGGGCCCGTTTCAATGACAACTGGCTTTTAAGTTAAGAGCGAATTAAGTCAGCGCTGATTGTAAACCTCAGATTTCCCTCAAAATCATTTACTCTTATCAAATCTCCGTCATTATCTCTCGATAGTGATTCTATATAACACGTTAACACACGCTACCTTGAATAGTGTCCCTTACTTTTGAGTAGTGTCACAGACGAGCCAGTATAATCATTACCGTCAGTACATGTTGATTGCATAAATCCCGTAACTCGCAAGGTCACGTGTCCCAACAGTCACGTGTCCCAACAGTCACGTGGTCCAGTCCCCGGTTGATTGCATACTGGTTTGTGTTGAGGTGTGTCTAGTCTGATTGAATCTATTAGGTCCAGAGTACTTTTAACGATGATCCTGACTTGTATTGTGTACATTATTAGTCTTTTTTTGTGTCTGATATTTTTCGAGTATGACATTTTTCAATCTTTCTTGAAAGTTTACGTATACTGGCTGGATGCTTTATGTACCATTCACATAGGTTTTGATTTGAAATGAAACCACTTTAAGGTAAATTTTGGCGCAGACTCAACTCAGTTTTTTACAGACGTATAGTTTCACTTTTAATTAGATATCGACATTAAGCCATCCTTCATTTTCTCAGAACGAATAATACTATCTTTGACTAGACCATTTTTTATATTTAAATCTTCACAAACGAGAAAAACTTACACTTTCGTCTCCAATATCTCTTCATGATCGGAAAGTGAAATACTTGGGAATCACGATAAAACAGTTCCCGTTAGGTATTTATAAAAGTTCTTATCAAGTGTCTGTAAAAAGTCCTTATCAAGTGTTTATAACAAGCGTTTATGTCAAATGTTTATAACAAAATATACCTGATTGTTCACCTGAATAATGAATATCTATAACCTTTAAGAGCAATACTGGATTTGTGCACAATTTCTAGAACATTCTACTACTCCACGTGTAACAAACCGCTACACATTTTAATATCGACACCACGTTCGGTAGACCTAGTGGGGCAATGTGTCGTCTGCACCACGCAATATCACGTGATAGCACGTGATACAATGATAATCTAGGCTCTAACTATCACTTGGAGCACCTGTATAATCTAACATATTGCGGTCCAACTTTTGTTATTGCACGTGCGTTTAATTGCACGTGCGTTTAATTCAAAGTTTAATGAATGGCGGTGTCCCTGGAGATTTTAGATGTATCGTTGGTCCTGCACCACGCCAGAAATCGATTGTTGCGAATTATCAGATGAGATTTTTCGACTCGAGCTGTATCTTTAGTGCAATTCTCAGACAATTGTCATTACTTCAGTGAGAATACAGCATTATAATGATTAGACCGCTTATTTCTAATCAAATAGAGACATCTGACGTGAGTTAGTACTGGCTTTAAACATTCCTAATAACATTACCAAACATAGGCGCGGGCGTCGCCCAATCTTCATTTTCTCCTAACGTATGTATCTGTTAAAACGCACTGCACATATCTGGTTATAAAACTTTCAAAACCATACCTAAAAACAGGTCTCCCAACGGCCCTACTTGTTTCGTCACGTTTAATTTTTGACAAGTTGGGCTACTCTTATCTTGTATCGAACATCAGCCAAGGTACCCATACATTCTTCTCACAGTTCCGTAAATCGAATTCTGCTTGGAATGACAGGTGCGATTGTGGAATGTGACAATGTGACAGGTATTTAACACACTTCAGTTTCTAATGACAACCGCGTCACTTGATCATGTGTATTCATATTGGGGTTGACGTTGTTCAAGATAAAGAGGAAGAATGAGGAGATCGAGAAGTAACGTGGAAATATGGCTGATATGTTATGTTAAATTCATTGGTTTTTCCTTATCGTTTGGCCCTCCATCTTATTTTCTAAGATAAGTTTTATGCTTTGAGTTGTCAATATAAGGTCATTTTGTCGTACCCACGTGACATCATCAACCCAATCAGACGTTTCAAATTCTCCTTCAGTTACTAATGACAACGAGGGTTATTTGCATTTTGCACGTGCGGTTACGCTGTCAGGGCTAGTAATTAACACGCGTGGTAGTATACCTTTGATTCTTGGTAATGAACGAGCCTTTAACTTTAACCACGTGACCTAAATGGAATCACCCGATTGGTTGGCCAACTCCGTCCTTACCGCTGATTGGTTAACGCTCGGCGTACTTTGATTTCATGTCGGGTGTGTCCTGCCTGCTATCTCCAAAAACATCGTACGACTCAGCTGTTATCTTCACTGAACACTCTCCACCAATAGCGAACCAAACGGGCTGAAACCACCAATGAGAATTTGTGAAGGTTATCACCGAATTTGATGACATAATTTTAAGTTAATTTCGTTGCAAACCTTTATCAGTATATTTGCCTCTACATGTGGTTGGATTCGATTGCTGGCACATATTATCAAAGTCCAGTATGCGTTATTTGTTCGCTAGAACGGAATACCTTTCTGTCTGCCCAAATTTCCTCCTTTTCCGATCTTCCGATCTTCCAGCTGTAGATTTCAGTTTCAAGTTTCCATACAACGTAAGAAGCCTTCAGCGTGTCTGTGCCTTGCATATGACGCGATGTTTAAAAACTGTGTGACACGCCTACAATGCTCCCTGTTTGCTTGTATCTTTGTGTGGGATAGTATCTGTTAAGTGCGCTGCTTATCTCAATACTTGAATTCCCGTCATGCATCTCAAAGTTTTGCTCGTTTTAAAACATCCTCAAACGTGCAGAAGGAAAGTTTGACCGATCAATAAAGAAAGTTACGAGATGTTACTAGTAAACATAGCTACAGGGTCGTATCAATGTAGTTATGTACAATTCGGCCACTACAGCAGCCTCATAGTTCATTCTCTGTTCTGCCATGATCACCATGTTATCTCCCTTCTCGTATCACGTGACTCCAAACCGCTGAATTAATCACGAGTGTTTCGTCCACTTTGCCAGTCAAGCAACTCAAACGTTCTAGAAGATGTGATATGATATTTTCATATTTTGTTGTTATCGCTACTTAAACAACCACATGAGCCGGCCGTGAGCCAGAACTGTAGATGTGTTATAAAGTTATTATGTGCATAATAAGTTTGATAGCGTTACGTTTAAACTTCGTGCTTTTTTATTTAACACTTATTCTACTTCGGTGTATATTTGGCTAAGTGCTAGTTTATTCTGCACAATCTACTTGCACTGCGAAACCTCCCCACAAATACCGTCCTCTATTGTGCATCAAATTTATTACACAATATTCCATGCACGCCTGGCGCGGGGAACAGCTTATGTTTCCGTTACCCTTATTTCAGTATGGCTGAATTCTTACAAAATTAGAAACATTCTCAATCCCGTCACACCACCTAGCATCTTATGCAAATATGCAATCTTCTTCGTTCGACCCAGCCGAATGACCTGGTAACCGTGATTGAGGGGTTAAATTAGGATGGTCTCCATTATAAGATTTAGAATCTTCCAGGATCCCGTTCAGTATAACTGTGAAGGCCTTGGTACAGGTGTAACAAATACAAAACAGTGTCACAACACCACCACCTTGCATTCCAGTACGGTTAAACGCGCAAAAAATTAGAAACATATTCAGTCACGCCGCACCGCCGAGCATGATGTGTCCCACAAAACGCCATTATCGCACAAGTCATGTTACTTTCCCCCTGAACAACTTGAAGGAAGATTTTGGAGGGATTTGTGAGGGATGAGAGGTTAATGGCACAGCTTGGACCACAGGTGCGGAAACAACGATGTGAACCAACAAGTCGACATCAGTATTTCCTTATTTCTGATCACGTGACTTATTCTGATCACGTGACTTGAATATTGGCCCGATGCCAGGTTAGCTCTCGTAAAGTACAATGATTGTTAGAACGAATGATGTTTCGTAAAGGACAGAATTCTACTCCCTTTTAGAGGGACATGCACCGTTTTGACGTCCAAAATCTCATTAAAGACACCTTGCAGGTAAAGTACCACGTGTTTTAATGCTCACGTGACTCTGTCGTAATACGTGTCACGTTATAATGTCGAAGTATATAGGACGTGTCACGTGGTAATGTTGAGGGTTTACTTGGTGGGCGGGGAGAAAAGATTGTGTGTGTGGTGAAGATTGCTGTGGTGCTTCAATATGTACTCTTCAATTGAGAATAATAATTTTCTTCTTAATTTTCGGCACTGAATTTCTTTGTTGGCTTCGAGGCTTTTTACAAATTGTCTTACCTTTAAAAAAAGTCAAGCATTCCTCGCAAACCTTATAAATTATAGTCTCATTGCAGTGCTGTCTTTGAGATAGCTCGAACCTAATGATGTATGAATGAAACATAATACTTACCTATCGATGATACTGAATATAAATCCCTGCCTTGAAACATCAGAGAAATTCAGGTAACCGTGCTGCGAACATTTCTGTTTGCTAGTGAAAACAGCACGTGTACAAACAACACTTTTGTACGTGGACAACACACCACGTCCTTTCTCGGTCCTTGTAAACTAACGTTCCAAGGTTTCAGATATTTTCACCTCCCCTGCTGCCTTCCCGGCTAGACATTGTTCTTTCCCGGCATCCTGAGTGTCTGTACTTGTTTTAGTTCAGAGGAAATGTAGCTCTTCGTAGCTAACTCCCTAATGTAGTTTTATTTGTTCCGAGAACTGCTAAATTCCTCCGATAGGATGTAAGGAAAATGAAACGTTTTTCAAATTCGACGGAGACGTTTGTCGCCTTTTTCGAATTCGTTTGTTGTTAGGCGTGGTCCCTGCTTGTCTTTACTGTGAAATATGTGAATATATTGTATGCATTTATATGCTGTATTAACTCTATAAATCGGTAGCTTTAAAATGTATTATTTATGGTAAAACGAAGTGAAAATTTGTGCCTTGTAAATTCCTGTTAGGTTTCTCCATTCGTACCCAGCATGAAATAATTACCTACATATTTACATAACTTGTATGGAATTTAATCATTTAAATAAGAGTTGTATGCGATAATAGCTCAAATTCTTTGTTAACTTCTCTTGAGAAAACTAGAAAAGTATTTTGATAATGACGCACACAATACATGACATTCCGACTGCGTATTTAGCCTAATTTAGAGCCAACTATTTTCTCTGTCAGAACTTTATTTTCACTATCTAACCGCACATTTCCAGACACATTAGTTTTAGGTTTGCGCCCATCAACTTAGGCTGTTCTTATCAGCACTAGTCAGTACTTCAACCACATTCGTGAGAAGCCTATTTTTCAGCGACAAGAGAAGCCCCCGATTTGTTGTCAGATACTCGAAGATACTTAACAAAAGTTAATTAAATCAACCCCACCAATTTCCAGACACTTTCCCTCCTCCACCTCTGCCCAACTTCTCACATTTCACGCCAGTATTCCAGCTCCCTTCTGCAAGTTCTACTGGGAGTTAGCACAGGTGTTCGACAGTAATGCCGGTAGTCAGAGACTTTATCTGATTATCCGCTCCGTTTCAAATTGTCAGCATTAGATTTGAGCGAGGATCTGCTTCGAGTTTCCTATTATGTCGGGACTGTTTGTTGTTTTTCTCTCAATATGATCTGGTGTGTACAATCTGAACATATTAATAATGGCGCTCTAGGTCATGTCAAGAATTCGTATTAGAATTACGTAAGAGTTTGTAAGTGTTTACAAAATTTGGGCTTTTTTAGTATTTCAATTAACCTGGAGTTAGGTCCTTCATCTTATTTTCCGGCTTGATTAGTTTATTTGTGGCTAAGTCAATTTTCAATCTGTACTTAAACTTTTCGATATTCCATCATCCCTTCTTAAATTTCTAGAATTAGATTTCATGGCATTCCCCAAAGAACTTCTGTCAAATGAGAGACGTTTTTAAGTTAGAGATTTTCATATTGTACAAGAATGAGAGGAATGAGAATAAGAATCATGGTTTATTTCACTCAGTGCGCTGCCAAAATATTCATAGTAGCTTACTTACTTGGTCTGTAGGTTGATAAAAAATCCCTTGCACTTCAAAACATTAACACAAACCCTAAAATAATGTTAAAATGAAAACATTAACACAAACCCTAAAATAACGTTGAAATAAAAATACCTTCCCCTAAGATTATACATACCTATTTAATTTAAGTAAGGTTTCCGCTATTTAAAGTACTCAAATTCTCAACCAGGTCTTCGCTACCGAAGATAATCATTCCTACAGTAGTTGGCTAGCACTTCATTGCTGCAAAATAGTGCAATTTACACGTTAATTAAGCTAATTCTCTAACATAAACACCTAAACAAGTTACTGTTTGTACCTGAAATCACCTCATTTTCGCGATAATCAGTCCTCTCTTTGTGTCCATTCGGCAGATTCTCTCTTTACTTGATTCACTGGTAATTCGTTATCGGTAGCCAATATGGTTGCTATGTGCGACAATTGGTTGCTACGTGCGACAATTTGGTGCAAAGTTTTCCACCAATCATAATATCCGATTATAATATCCGATCGTGATATTTTATCTCATTTTTCTCTCGTCGCATGTCCCTTTCTTGTCCAGGGTTTTTGCTCGAGTTTGCACCCTCATGTTCAGGCTGCTGTCTTACTTAGCTTACATGTTTCAACTTTACAAGATCATTGGTATGAAGATTACAACAAACATAAGTTGTAGTTGGAGGTGTCAAATATTGTGCTAGATATTTGACACTTCCAGACCGCGATAATTAAACAAAGAAACTTTCTTCTCATCTAGGTATTTTCAAAGGTCCAATAAGCGTTGTCTCACTGTTACTATTGTTATATCTACATGACGTCTTGATCAGGTATGTTCCCAGAAAATCCGTGAACCCGCCACCAGCCAGTGTCCGCAGGTCCGGCGGTGTTGGGTCCTCCTTTGAGTCCATTATTATTCCTCTGAGAGTCCTTTAAGAATCCTTTAAGAGTTATTAATTTTAAGTCCTTTTAGAGTCCTTGTGATTCCTCTGAGAGTCTTTTAAGAGTCCTTTAATTAAGAGTTATTAATTTTAAGTCCTTTTAGAGTCCTTGTGATTCCTCTGAGAGTCCTTTAAGATTCCTTCTGGAGTTATTAATTTAAAGTCCTTTTAGAGTCCTTAATTAAAAGTCCTTTTAGAGTCCTTTATTAAAAATCTTCTTAAAGTGTCTTCAAGAGTCCTATTGGAGTCCTTTTAAATTCCTTTTAGAGTCCTTTAGGAGTCCTTAGTTAAAAGTCCTTTTAGAGCCCTTCATTAAAAGTCCTCTTAGAATGTCTTCAAGAGTACTATTGGAGTCCTTTTTGGGTCCTTTATTAATATTCCTTTTAGAGTCCTTGATTAAAAGTCGTTTTAGGGTCCATTTAGAGTCCTCTCTCTAAGATTCCTCCAAGAGTCTTTTAAGATTTCTCTAAGAGTTCCTCAAACTTGCACTCCTCAAGGCTTGCCTGAAACGTCGGATCATCACTACAACCAGTAAGTCTATAGCCTAGACTGATAATGGACTTGTGTAATCCTCCATCTTAACAATACATGTTTGTGAGCACCTCTTATCACGTGCCCTTTTGTTCTGCTGTAAGTGCCGGAATTATTGAATGCCCTTTGAAGTGTCTGAGATATCAAATATTACTCTCGACGTTAATTGAGATATTAATCGATCTTATCTTCCTCCCTTTAATTAGAGTTCGGTTTAATTGCCTATTAAAAGTTGAGTCACTCTCCTTACGCTTTTAAGCTGCCAACTTTTCTCATTTGAAGTTTCCTTCTTTTTTCACAGCCAATCCGTTCGATAAAATTTGGAATTTTTCAAAAAATTTAGGACAACCATCTTAGTAGAATCTGGACAGATGGTGAGCTAACTCCAGAGCGGTAATTCAAGCAATTCATTTAGCAGGACTGGTTACCGGGGCTAACTAAATCGTCGTTAACTAAATATCTGGCTACTAAAACCTTTGGTAATCCTGTAACTAAATTTCTCCATAAAGCTCTAACCCCAGTTTCAAGGCTTACTTAGCGATGCAGAATGCAGATTAAAAATTGGAGGAGACCTCCTCCAATTTTGTACGTTACGTAATTTCTCCGGTAATCCACGATAAAATTCCCGATCTTTCCACCGGGCCACCAGAGGAATTCCCCGCATGACACCACGAACATTTCTCTTTATCGGGTAGAGGTCCCCCTGATGTTCCCTCTCTTATCAGCTCGCTGCACGGCGGTGCACAATGATATGCAACCCACAATATGGACTCCAGCCAGATAATGAGATCGGCAGTATCTTCAGAAGATTAATTTTTAGACTGCGATAATTTTGTCACGTCCAGAAAGAGAGGCAGAGTGACAGTGAAGTTGAAAATGTTGGGTTGTCTGCTGATAAGTCGGTGGTTAACAACAGTCTGCTGATAAGTCGGTGGTTAACAACAGTCTGCTGATAAGTCGGTGGTTAACAACAGTCTGCTGATAAGTCGGTGGTTAACACAGTCTGCTGATAAG
>JH153765.1:49221-67107 GCA_000226015.1 Mnemiopsis leidyi | reverse complement strand
ACATACACATACACACACACACACACACACAAGGTACCTGAGTGGGATTCTCTTAATCGGAATGGTATGCCGTCTACGTATACACTTGATAAAGCAGATGATTTTAACAAGCATTTCCTCTAAAAGAATGCTTCCTCAGTCGTCGTGTTTGTCAGGGAATGAGCATTTCGTTCTGCATGATTGTTCCTGCAAAAAGGAGTAACTTTAAAAACATGTGGTGCAGGATGACTTAAAAGTAGTAGTTTTACAAGCATGTGGTGCAGGATGACTTCACTCTTCAACTTGTGGTTTACTTAAACGTGCTGCTGCCACAAATTCTCGTTTTTCTGTGGTTTATACAATTGTTTCATCATATCTCCATCAGCATCCGTCGATACTATAATCATACTATAGACATCAGACATAACACTACACATCTTTGGAGAAATGATTCCTAAGTCTTAAGTAAATTGACACAATTTGTCCGCATTCTAACAAACCGCACCTCAAACCGACTACACCCTCCCATCTCAACTCTACAATTCTCTTGAGTGAATAATTCAATCCTCTGGACTTATGTCTGTGTGGTCTAATGGCCGTCAAATCAAATACCTACCACAACAAAGTATCCACTTATTGAAGGACTGACACCCATATCAGATATTCTACTAGAGAGATCACTATCCCACCCGCTAGAGATATTCTACTAGAGAGATCACTATTCCACCCACCAGATATTCTACAAGAAATCTATAGATGTCTCCCTACCACCCAGAGAGATCACTATCCCACCCACTAGATATTCTACCAGAAACCTAGGGAGATCACCATACCACCCACTAGATAATAGATATTCTACCAGAGATCTAAAGAGATCGCCATATCACCCATTAGATATTGAAATGCCTTTTTTCTTCATTGCCTTAGCACCATATCCAGCCTGATCTCTGAATAGTCCCAGCTGTTATCACAACATTCGTGGTATTGGAATTTCCCCGTCATGTGCTTGCACCCGCTTGATCCCCTGCCAAAACCTCCCCCAGCTAACCGCCAAATTCTGATTTACTGATTTTGAATTCCGGATTTAAAGATATGCGGCATTCAAAGCGTTGTTATAGTAGTAGAAGTAGCGTGATGCCGAATCGAGAGAGCTTATTTAGCAAATCATTTGCCAAAATATGAAGGGCCGTGATACCCACGAAGTGACAAATTCCGTGACAAATACGGACATTGACAGGATCATATCTGACAAATACGCACTCTCACTCCCCATGAAGCGCATTTTAAATGTCCTAACTTAAAACCCTCAAATACCTCCCATTCCTCCCCTTCTTTTACACAGCAGCTCAGGTGTAGTAGTAACACATAAATAGTTTTAATTCTATTATAAATCCTGCTGGAGTTATACTGTGCTGACCGCAAAAGTGGGCGTGTCGGGGGAGATTGTCCCAAATATTCAAATAAATTGGAAAATAATCACATAAGGAAGGCTGGAAGTTACCTGCCAAATAGCAGTACAGAAAGCAGATATCTTGTTAACTACTGACTTGTTAAACATAAAGTACAGAAAGCAGATATCTTATTAACTACTGACTTGTTAAACATTGAGTTTTTACATTTGCTAGTTGTAGTTCCGTAATTATAAGGACTAAGTTGAACACATAGACGCACTTTATGTAGGAGGCGAGCGTAGATTTTTAGAGACTTGGAATTTTGAGAGCTGATAGTGGGGTCATGAATGTTCTGTTTTAACGGTTCAAATAGACGGAAATCTTTAACAGTTTGTGAGATTAAGTCAGACACGGTTACTGCTGTGATTTAACAGGTAATTCGGTAAATAACCTCCTAACGTTTTACCTTTCATAGCAACGTGGATAAAACTTCAATGAAAGGTTTTAAACCTCCCAATATTTCAGATAAAACCAGGCTACCAGTTCATTCGGTTCTCCTATTTTAAATCGATATAAAACCAGGCTACTCCATATTATCTCACTATCTCAGGGTTCTAAACTAGTTAACTTTCAAGTAGGCACATTTTTAACAATATATCCAAAAATACCACTCAGATCCCGCTACCCATTACGAACACCCAGACTATAATAAGAAAATAGTTACCTCGATTCCTTCCCAACGGTTATTGGTAAACACTAAACAATACCGGGCCAAATGCACGAGTTTCAGATTCCTACTCAGGAAGACGAAACTCGATTAATGGCACCACATGTTCCACTGTCTTGTTACAGTTATTTTGTCCCGGGTCGGCTAGTGAACATGGTGTTATCAAAGGCACTAAATTCGGGAGGTTTGAAAGAAAATTACGGGACCACCATACACTCTTTACAGGAGGTGGTCTGTGGTTTCGATTAATGCCAGTAAATCGATTTACCTGCATTACCACGATCCTCAAACTGGTCAAACGGGGGTATTTGTGGTGTGAAACGGGGATGTTTGTGGTGTGAGTTGAGCTCCAATGTTGTGGGGGAGGTGGTGAAATTTGGTAAAATCGCGTTGTCAAGCAAGTGGAGAGCACCCTTTTCCACTTAGGTTGGGTGCTTGGGTTTGTTTGGCGACGGGAATGTACTGAGTAGCATATTGAGTTTATAATACTCAAAGGTGGTAGAACTGTGTCCGTCTTCGCGATTTTCCTGGTTTGTAGCGTATATAATAAATGTTTTAACCACAAGACATGCAAGATGTCGATAGGTTTATTTACTGGCATGGACAAACCGATACCTATTATATTACTCTATTATATTTTTAGCTATTCGAAAATTTGTGTCCGTTTATTTCTACGATCTAGTTACCATATTATGAGAAGGTATAAATTTATGCATTAGCATAACGACTAGGATCTCTGGCACATTCAGAATTCAGATCTTATCTTTAGATCAGAGCTATTCCTGTCTTATACAATCTTTAGAGCCGGAAAAACCCTAAAACTGGTGATCGGCAGAAGCACACAAAAATTTATTATAAAAGTAACACTATTATAAAAGTAACACTATATTCATAGGCAGTAGATTTACTTACTAATCAGAAAACTTAGAAAATTCACTTAGAAACGCCGCCAATTTTCCTAGTACTGTTCTTGTCATTTCTCACTTCATTATAGTTAAACAATACAAGTGCACTAAAGCTCCTGTAGAAAATGAACTATCCCTAAACTCCAGTAGAAAATGAACTATCCCTAAACTCCATTAGAAAATGAACTATCCCTAAACTCCAGTAGAAAATGAACTATCCCTAAACTCCAGTAGAAAATGAACTATCCCTAAACTCCACTAGAAAATGAACTATCCCTAAACTCCACTAGAAAATGAACTATCCCTAAACTCCAGTAGAAAATGAACTATCCCTAAACTCCAGTAGAAAATGAACTATCTCTAAACCTCCCCCGCATCCTAGCTAGATGAGTAACCAGCTCACTAAGGACCTCACTACACCTCTACAATAAGTCCCAGTATAATCCCATTATCTGTTCACCTGACCCACTTCATCATCTCGCGTCCCTATCTCAACTCTGACTTTATCTTATCTTCCAATAAAATTGGGAACAATTTGAATTGTCACTGAGGGCAGCTGAGGACCTTGTTCCTATTGCTTGGAAACAGACTCGCTCTCTCAGCGAGACAATGGATATTGTCCTGAAAATGTTTCCCGTAAACCGATATTATCTGATCCTAAGATGAGCACCACCACAAGAATTCCGAAAATTGAAATTATCTTCGGTTTGATTCAGTAATAGCATCACGGTTGTATCAAGTTTCTGGGGAAATTCCTGTGAAGGCGCTAAAGATCTCGAAGAAGAGAACCCTGGATTTACCTAATCCGATCACGATGTACCTATTCCCATGTAGCTGAACTGTACAAACGTTACCTACTCACTAGTTTTGCATTCCGAAATTTGACGATGATCTATTTATAGAACAATAGTTTATTTTCTCCCGAACTGTGGAGTAAAATCTTCCTCGCAACTAAATTAAATGTAATAAAATGTTCGGAATTACTGTAATTAATATTTTCGGTTACACCGCTCTGCAGACACGCGGAAATAAATTCCTTGGGTTTTTGACCCCATTAGCCCGTGCTAGGGCCAGGGTGACGTCTTTGTCGCCAGTCGGCATGCTAAGAAACAGAGATAGAACTACGAGGGTAACAAGGAAACAGAGGCAGAACTACGAGAGTAACAAGGAAACAGAGACAGAACTACGAGGGTTACAAGGAAACAGAGACAGAACTACGAGGGTTACAAGGAAACAGAGACAGAACTACGAGAGTTACAAGGAAACAGAGACAGAATTACAAGGGCTACCAGTATCCTGGAATCCAGTTTAAATTGTTGTTGATAGTCGGAGGTAGGACTCCTGCTCTCGCAAGAACCTGAAGATCTTATTGGAGTTATTCTTGACGTCTTGTTGGAGTCGGCATACTGTAAACTCTTAATTGTACTTGACGTTGCAACTCCACAGTTTGTTTTCAAACTTGTTAAAACTACAACCCCTCACCGCAACCAATAAGGGGTGGAGGGTGAGGAGTAAAACACATGACCATGAACTCCTGGAATTTGCCTTAAGGTCATGGTCTTGGTTAAAAATTTGACCACGGTCATTTGATCATGACCACGAAACCCGGAAGTTAGCCAAATTGTCAAAAAAAACAGTTACCCCATCTTACCCAACTCCCTTAATAAACATCAAATTGTAGTTGATAGACGTGACTTTGCTATAAGTTACCCACTATCGCTATCTCATTACGATCACCCAGACTATTTAATAGTTACCTTGAGTCCTTCTCAACGGTTCTTAGGAAACACTATACAATGCCAATTAATTAGTCGTAATTACACATCACATTGTAGTTTATAAACGTGACTTTGCCCTAAATTTCCCACTTATTCACAAGAATTTCCGCTTCAGTCTCCACACCTCTATCCTGTTCCCATCTCACAAATTTACTGTCTAGAAAAACTATATCGATACCTGGACTTAAACATTTCAAAACTTTTTGTCCTCTTACAAACGTCATTCTAATTTCATGGCAATTTTGATTATTTAACTAATTGCAATGTTTCTTCTTAAATAAACACTCTAAATAGGTCTATTTATAGTTACTGGTAATGGTTATAATTATAGTTACTAGCAATTATAATAACGAGTATAGTTAAGTTAGTTATAGTTACTGGTAATAGTCACTAGTTATAGTTTCTAGTAATGGTTACTAGCTAAAGTTGTAGTTACTATTTATAGTTACTAGTTACAGTTAAAGTTACTAGTTACAGTTACCTAACACACCGACGTTGCAGGCGCTAGTTACTAGTAATAGTTACTAGTTATAGTTACTAGTAATAGTTACTAATAATAGTTATAATTATAGTTATAGTTACTAGCAATTATAATAACGAGTATAGTTAAGTTAGTTATAGTTACTGGTAACAGTTACTAGTTACAGCTACCTAACACACCGACGTTGCAGGCGCTGTCAGGAAGGGGAGGAGATTACAGCGCGGTAAAGATAAGGAAGGGAGACACGGGGGAAGTAGACGAGCTTGGGGCCTGGACAACAGACTACCCCACCACACCGCCCTACACCAGCGAGCCCAGCCGACTGAAGGGCCCTAAAGGGGACCGCGGCCCACGTGGTATGTCAACTTTTAGTTGACTTCGAAAATTTTTGTGACGCGTTAAGCTTGAAATATTTCCCTTGAGTAATTACAGAATATTGTACTGTCAGTATCAATATCAGTGCTGGTTTCCACTGTTTATACATTTAGGTTTCTCACCGTGTTTTATATTTCAGGATTTCAGGGACCGAAGGTGAGAACACACTGATTTTCGGCAACTCAATATTATCAGTCTGAGATCAGGATATTATCAGACAACACAACATCGCACTTTTATTACTCCACACTATTATTAGCACATCTCTCAATAATTAGTCTGATATTATGATTAGGATATTAGGATATTAGGACAACACAGTACTCAAATACACCTACAATCATTGATTCCTGCGAAAAAAGGATCGCTGCCAGAATGACGATATATTGATCTGCTGCACTAAGTACTGTCACCAAACAATGATTGGGGACACCCAATGTCCTTAAAATCTGTCTACTTTGTACCCTAAATCTGTCCGAAATTAGATTAGGTTAATGCGGCGAGTTATTTCTGACCTCCAATTAGGTGGACGAACAAAAGTCTGAATTAGGTCTGAGTCAGCAATATTATGATCTAGACTAAGGTTCTTAGATACTAGCCAGTAGCTTGTTGCTTTGTAGAAAAACTGATCATAACCTCCTCCAAAATGGTGTAACACTCAATTGTTCTGGTTTTTATACTGGACAAAAGTGTCATATCTAGAGTGTTTTGGAATTTTGTGTGAAATCTGAACCGAATCTTTTTCATGGAAAATGAAAGGATGTTAAGAACTAAGTTGTTACATTTTCCGTCCTATAAATGGACTGCTGCTGTTATCATGGTTATAGGTAGATAGATAAGATGTCTAGACAAGATAAGAAATGATACTGAATTGAAATTGACGCTGTTCGTAGTTAAATTATGTCGAATTTGCTCGCAAGAACTTCATAAAAGTTACACTCATCTAATATCTATTTACATGAAATTCTAGAAAGTTCAATTCAGCATTTTTTTCTTCATTTTTTTTTGAGTATTAAACTTATCATCTTTAAACATCATCCCAAATAAATAAATCAATACGTAAAATATGATATTATATTATTATATAGATTGTCTATGGAACAGCAGCCCCACGTCCAATTGAACTAACTGTGAACAACATAGGAGGTTTTACAGGTCATATAGGACCCATTGTGCGCCGACGGGACCCATTGCACGGGACCCATTGCACGCTGACATGACCCATTGCGCGATTTAGGCACACTTTGTATATGCCGGCGTGCAATCAGTCCGATTCAAACGTCCTATGTTGTTCCATCTATCCTTAATCGATATACAAGAAGCTTGGTGTGGTTCATTCAGCATCACTGCGACCCATAAAAAGGTTATGAAATTCACCCAAATAGGTTATATAAATTTAACACGATACTGTACCTTGTGGAAAGAATTAAACAGGGCGCATTCCTGCCGTTATCACTAACCCATCTGGTCCAGGGAGATGAAGGACCACCTGGACCACCAGGGTCCCCTGGAGTTAAAGGAGCGAGCGGAGAGAAGGGGGAACCAGGCTACTCTGGAATGTTGATACAGCACCTCAACTGTAATTGGTACCCCACTAAAGGTGTGTACATGATTCCTTTTTGTTTGTCTTTATAAAAAAACAGAACTGAAAAAACATCTGATTCAAGTTAAGGTTTTGTAGCTAATTACTTGTACTAGAAATTATAGGCAGCTATAATTGTGAAATGGACCATGGCACGTGTCAAAGCTTTGCATTCCCTGCTGTGATTTCTTTTCATCTGATAGCCAATATACCATGTGTGTAATTGTTTTGGAGTTATTGACGTGCAAGTTGCAAACTTCGTTACAGCAGTAACACTTCGTTACAAACTTATCGTTATAATTAATTATTGTGTTCCACGAATTGTCTTATCACGGAATTTTATCACTCGTTTGGAATGAATAATTATTAGCAGTTTACTGAAGGTATCAACTATAAGTGATATTGTAACTTTAATATCGAAACGGTAATGATAAATTGGGGTAAAAACAAGTTCCTCGCTATTTTTGGGAAAAATTTTCTCTGTTATGAATGTAATCAAAACGTCATTATGGAATTGTGATTATGGAATTGTGTTTATATAAGACAAAATCCGATTCGGTTTGTTTGTCCAATCATACTAATAATAGTTGACTGATTAATTAATTAATTACTGTCATTAGGCTGGATAAAGCAGCGTGACGAGCTGGAAACGGTAGAAATCATGTGTCCCTCACACGCCATGTCCACTGTAGGCTGGAAGTGAGTACACTTAACATTGTTTTAACATGTTTTTTAACATGTTTAACATTTAACATGTTTTAACATGTTTTAACATGTTTATAACATGTTTTAACATGTTTTAACATGTTTTAACATGTTTTTAACATGTTTTTAACATGTTTATCATTGTTTTAACATGTTTTTAACATGTTTAACATGTTTTAACATGTTTTTAACATTGATTTTAACGTGTCAACATATATCATTGTTCTTATCATGTTGACTATTTAACATTGTCTTTAACATGTATTACATATTGTCTTATTATCTAACATGTTTTGCTGTTTGCACGTGCTAATCGTTTATGTTGATCTGTGATTAGATCGTCATGATAATTACGCCAACTTTTCCACCTTTAAAATCAAAATTTAGATTCCTTCAAGCATAGTTATAAGTTGTGAGTTTGATTTGCATGGGGGAGATTACGCACAACCGTGACAGGGGAAAATCACATGTTAAAGATTAGAAAAAAAGTCCATTTTATCCTTTCAATATTGGATTTTAAATTTATTCAAATTCGGCTTTTCAAAGTGACAGCTCTTATAGCTAATGCATCCTAATCAAAGTGTCTCTAAAAAGATTGTAGATTTAGGGCGAGGATATTCAAACTATCAAAAACAAACTAGGTACTGATTGACTCCAAACTGATTTAAATGTGTGCACACGCATGAATTGCGTGTGCATTATGCTCGTTAAATGCACGTGCACACACGCTTGTGTGTGCACGTGCATACACGTAGTGTGCACGCAAGACGTGCGTGTGCACGTGCATACACGTAGTGTGCACGCAAGACGTGCGTGTGCACGTGCACACACGTAGTGTGCACGCAAGACGTGCGTGTGCACGTGCATACACGTAGTGTGCACGCAAGACGTGCGTGTGCACGTGCACACACGTAGTGTGCACGCAAGACGTGCGTGTGCACGTGCGTACACGTAGTGTGCACGCAAGACGTGCGTGTGCACGTGCACACACGTAGTGTGCACGCAAGACGTGCGTGTGCACGCAAGACGTGCGTGTGCACGCAAGACGTGCGTGTGCATAATGTGCGTAATCTCCCCGCCACTATCCCCGGATTCTAAGAGCTGTGTTACAAAACACAGCGCATGTTACAGTACCAGTGAAGCATGACCAGCGTGGCGTGCAATGTCTATCTCTTGATTAAGTCCGGCGTGTTCTCGTCTATTTACTCGTGACTTGTGGCGTGATGTGGTATATTTATTTTACTTTACCAGACTTCCAGTACGACTGTTTCATGTCGTGTACGGTTTGTTTGTCTGTATGTTTGTCTGTATGTTTGTCTGTTAGATTGTCTGTTTGTAGGTTGTACTCACACACTTTATTGTTCTAACTGACATACCCGCTAATGGTACAAACAAACAACAGACAAACAAACAGACAGATGTAACAGAGACACAGACCGTTAGGGTCAAAATTACGGGGCAGCACATATAACGGGGGATTAGCGACAGTGTTGCCAGGAGTATGATATAGACAATGTTATCTAAGTAATGGTGGTAGGAGTGTCGTCAGGAGTATGATATAGACAATGTTATGGTGGTAGGTAGGTAGGAGTGGTAGGTAGGTAGGAGTGTCGTATCACTCAAACCTGTGTCTCCGTCTCTGTTACTAACCTGCTGTCTCTTACTTCGACTCGGTGCACTGTTACACACTTACATTCCTGCTGGAATAGAGTTTACAGTATTTACTGAAATCAAACTTACTGAATATATTAGTGTAAAGCTTTCTGACAGATGGATCTGATGCTAAGAGTTAGATATTAAAAACTTACAACAAAAAACTTACATCGCTAATATTAAACTTTAACACGCTCTGCAGTGCTTGTTGAGTTAGTGATAGTTACTAAGCACTAAGCAGGACTTGCAGATAGGCTGTACACTCACTGAACATACACAAACACAGTTACACCCACGTTGTTTACATAGTAGCACAGTCGTTTACTAATCTAAACACACCACTAGACGAGAATAAAGCTGCAATAGTGCAATCTCCGGCCGGCCAATCAAACACCAGCACAGAGTCATGTGACTTTAAATTGACCAATGGGATGCGAGAAAAACTCGGGTGATCTCGATCTGCAGTCTACTGCACTTCCGTACGTCTCCTCTTGAAGCTTGGGAGGAACGTTCTCACACGCTCTCCAGCAAGCACATTCCATTCATTCCACTCCCGCCCGGCGCAGATACTTAGGATGCCTGTCAACTAGTTCAACTGTAGTAGGAGCACCGTTACCCGGGTTTAACCCTACTGACGTAGCGATAGCGATAGCCAATGAAAACCCAGCACTGAGAGCGATAGCCAATGAAAACCCAGCAATGAGAGCGATAGCCAATGAAAACCCAGCACGACCGGTAGTTTTATAGTCGACGTTACCCTGAGTGGGAGGGACATTTCACCGTCTAACAACTGTTATTATATAGTTATTATATAGTAATTAGTTATTTTATAGTGTTACAATGTGTGTCAGACTTCTTAGAAAGTTGTTAGCCGAAATTAATGTAAAAAATATTTAAACTGTCTTTTATATCAGCTAATTTATGTTATCTAAAGTTTAAGACCGTTACAAACTTTGATGATCTGGTGACGTTTTGACTCCACTCTGACTCCAATCTGACTCCACTCTGACTGACTCCACTCTCACTCCATCCTGCATGATGCGCATGATTTGAAAAATTCTATTTGATATCAATCTGAGAGTTTTGTTCGTAAATACGTGAATATTAGCACCATGGTGCTGTGATGATGAGTTACCATGGTGATTAGTTACCATGGTAATGAGTTATATGTATCTCTTATTTGGATATTGGTTGAGATCACTGGAAAAGGCGGTTTATCTTTTAGATGATTTTCCCTCTAAAATCTGACAGCCTTCTTCTCTTTCACTGTTATCTGGAAACACGGGTTGATTTATCTGTAATCTGATCTGATAAAATTTGACGTTAAGCTTTAAATATGGCTTACACCATCCGGTGCTGACTCCTATTGAGAGTCACGTGAAAAAGACGATGATGACGTTGCGTTAGGCCTCAGGCGTGACGTTGCGTTAGGCCTCACGCGTGACGTTGCGTTAGGCCTCACGCGTGAGCAGTTCTGCCTGCGGTGAGAAGGAAACATCTATCAAAACTGTGTGAAACTGTTGACTTTAAATGTTATCTGTACCCTGTCTTTTTGTCTCCCCCGGCACTTCACGACAGTATTCTGTTTACGAGTGTTTTGGTTTGTCAATTTAGTCTTACTGTTTTAACCTTACTTTTAACGTGGTTTTAACAAATGTGTGTAGTTCTTTTAATTTCATCTTCACTTAGTCCATGTAGTATCATATAAAATGTTAGTTTTATCTTCATCTCTTGAAGCCGTAGCATATCATAACGTTTATCATTAGTTCATTGTCCTGGTGAAAATTGTAAAACTAACTGTGTACCTAACTTTTACAGCCTCCTTCAAAGCCTCGCGGGGATCATAAAAAATTTCAAAACTTAAAGCCTTCAACAAGAGAAAGAGATCTCAGTACCATGTTGGGTGAAATACCAGAAATATTTCTTATTCCTAAACTTTCTTGGCCAATTGGGTAAATTCTTAAATGAGCCAAAAAATGCACTTCTTGGAAATCCTGACTATTTGGCTGAGAGTGTACATACCTTTAGAATGACGGCTCCACCCTTATTGACACTAAGATAAGGCGTGCTGTAATATACACCAGATATCATCCTATATGGCAGGAGCCGGCAACATTGAAGTTGGATGGGAAAAATCGGATCTGGAACACTGTACGGCGTTTTCGGTCGTTTGGTTTGAGTTCAAATCAAGTCTTGTGATTTTGGTCGTCTGTCTCGAAGGAACGAGAAAACGTAAACTTGGACTTTAAATAGCCTGGTTCCATAGAATATCCAAGCGAATCATTAGATGTTGCTCTAAAAATACACGCTTTAAACCAACTTCGTACTTTGAGCTAATAATACTCTGCAAATCGTACTCCTTCAACCGACGTTCCATGGTAAAAACAGAGTGCTTAGTCTGCCTTAAATGAATCACGGGATCCATTCAATAGCAGGTGCCTGTCACTTCGAAATTTTATCTTGGGATTCAAATAAACCTGGAGGCTGGTGACCAAGGTATTTTCAACCAGAACATTCCGAAAATTCCAAAAACAGACCTGGTCACAACCACGATATCCCGATCTACAAAGTTCCTGCACCTTCATGTTTTTCTTCGTGGTTCAGCCAATATCCAAATAAAAGATTCAATCGTTCGTGTGATGGGTTTTTAACGTGGTAAATGATAAATGATAATGTAATTTGATGTAATTACGCTGTAAAGCATGCTGTAGAGCCTTGTATCGCGGAAATACGCTGGAAACAACTGCATTGAAGAATGATGATCTAATGAACAAAGTGAATTTAATTTGATATCCCTCACATGAAACTCATTTCACCTCATTTGTCTTCTTCCTGTAGTGCACTCCGCTCACGCTGCCGTTTCTCCGGTCACGTGATCAAATTCAGGGACTCTCATTGGCTCTCACATTCACATGGCAAACTCCGTATCGCTCATTGGCTCTCGACTTTCCTCACCTTGAGCACTCCACCGGCGCGAATTTCATGGCATTTTGAAGTTTTAATGCTCCGTTCCCGCCACCCGCACGGCCAATTTGGAGAAATTCCTGAGGGATGGAATCCCGGTTGAAGTGCCTGCCTGGCTGCATGTTAGAGACCACCACTAATCGCTGGAAGTACTGTCTTTTCTCAAGGAGCCCTGCGCCACCCCTCGCTCGGTCACGTGACCATCACGCGATGGTAATCCACCAATCACTGCACAGTATCCTCTCCATCTCGTCCAATCACGTTAGAGCAGGGAGGACGCGTCACTGTAACTCGGTAAAGCACTTGTTCCGACCTCGTTAACGTTCCGCTACAAAGTACCTTGTCCCGAGTTACCAGCACCACCAATATGACAATAAAAGTCTGACATTCTTTCTGCCCGGTAACCTGTAATGAGGTATTCTCACGCGTCAACAAATCTGGAGATCTGGCCGAGCTGTAATTCTCGTACTTCTTCACTGCCTAGCTGGATATCATATCCGTCTTGTGGCTAACTCGGACTTTCTTCACGACACCAAGCAGTTTGTCCATCATATATGGCCGGTTAGAATTCCCAATTTTGTGTCTGGAACAACATTTCTTCATTGTTACGACTCATCCTGCTTCATGGTAATATCCGGTCTAATCTGACAATATTAGTATCTCTCGATCCCGTAATTTGGAACTATTCTTGACTTGATGAGCTCAGCGATGCTCGTCGTAATTTCGAATCCGGAAAAAAATTCTGATTTTCCATTTTTAAACTGACGAGCTATGGAATGATAATTGTAGGGAGAAGATAATCTTCTCTTCATCTCGTTTGACTGGATTATATTGGCGTCCCTAATTCTCGTGCCAAACTGTCTGCACAGTATTGCCCTGCAAAGGAATCTCGTTAATGTAATGTGAATTGCCTTGTAAAAATCACAAAAATTTTTAACAGTTCATCCAGCTGAATCGTTGACTGCTGTAAAAGGTTATTTGCATAATCGTATTTTCATTTGCTGCACATTTTATTTCATGTTTTTATGCACACATACGGACGAAGCCTGTTTTAAGTTTTCTACTTATGTTAGTTTTAAAGCACGTCCTCTTTAAGTGTAAATATTTGACAAATTGAGTCAAATATTTCAGAGCTGTAAATGTAAGATAAGGTAAAATAAGTGTATTTAGCTGCCAACCAGTAATTAGTTAAGAAGTTTTTCCGTTTGAAAATCTGTACCTGTATCTGTATCTGTATCTGTACCTGTACCTGTACCTGTATCTGTATCTGTACCTGTATCTGTATCTGTACCTGTATCTGTATCTGTACCTGTACCTGTACCTGTATCTGTATCTGTATCTGTATCTGTACCTGTACCTGTATCTGTATCTGTATCTTTATCTTTATCTGTATCTGTACCTGTACCTGTATCTGTATCTGTATCTGTATCTGTATCTGTATCTGTATCTGTACCTGTATCTGTATCTGTATCTGTGTCTGTATCTGTGCCTGTATCTGGTCCCAGTACCTGTACTTGTCCTAGATACTACAGTTTCACACAGTTTTAATGGAAGTTTTCCTCAGACATCGCAGGCAGGTGGGCAGCACTGCGCTTCTAGAGTACAAAGTACACTGCTGCGAGCTCATCCTCACTTCGACTGCTGAAGCGCACTTACGGGAGCCCTGAAAACCGGCGCGCGCAGAGAGCTAGGACCTAGGACTCTACATGTGCAGAGTCCTGGCGCTCTGCGCAGAATGACACTTTCAACTTAGAATTGCGCGGGACGTCACCATCTGATGCGAAGTGAAAGAGAAATACATCAGGAATGTCAGTTGACAATGTGTACAGAATATTGTAACGAACAAGTGCCAAGTCAGGACAGTTATTTTGGCAGCTGCTTGCAGCTGCAGACAAGCGTTATTTATTACTTTAATGAAAATATTTTGAAAAGAGAAACAAGCACATAATATGTTAATCGCACGTGTTTATGAGCAAATGTGAAAGCTCACGTACGCTCAGTTGTTTTCTCTTCTTTTATATGCACGTGTTTTCCCGGTTTGAGTAAGTCTAAGTGGAACAATATGGAGGTATTTAAAAGAAATGGACAAAGTTAGATTAATGTTCAAAGACAATGAGGGATAATATAGTACGTTTTATACATTAGGTGTTAGAAAAAACGTCCCATGGGACAGATGTGAGAAATATACACTGACTAAAATAATAAACGTCCCATCGAGAACCCGTTGCCATAGTCACAACTGTTGCTATAGTTACCCTGGTTGCTATAGTTACCGTGGTTGCTATAGTTACCGTGGTTGCTATTGTTACCGTGGTTGCTATGGTTACCCTGTAAACTTTGCATGAAAGTCGAAGATGTCATATTTCGTTGCCCATGTCATCCTACTTGGTATTTGACACACTTAAGTCATATGTTAGGGATTTCACTCTTTACGTAACGTGCCAATTTCAGGAAAACTGGTATTTTTGCCGCTTTCGCGTTCTCGGGAGAATAACTCTCAACTTGCTAAATAAAATTCAAAAAACTTTCAGAAAAACGTGCTTATTACAAAAAACAGCCTAGCAATGTCTACAAATTTACAACTTTTGAAATTTGACTTATGTGTCAATACCAAAAATCGGGGAAGGCGAACGTTTCTTAAATAAGTAATCGCCGCGTTAAGTTTCATATTTCTTAGCGAAAACATTGTATTATCATCTGAGATAGATTAAAGAACTGACGCAATCCAGGAGGTTACAATTAGTCGTACTTAACACTATTACGATATCGTCATATTATAGTCACAGAGAAGCGAGACGTTACAATTTCTAAATAACCATGTTATGTTCAATTATGTAGTTGATAAAGTTTTGACCTTGTTATCGCGTGTTATCACGTGTTATTACGTGTTATCACGTGTTGTTACGTGCTGTCACGTGTTGACACCTTTGTTAATATTATTATAATTTAACTTGAATATTATAGTATTAGAATACGATACATATGGTTCTATAGTTCAATTAAAATCGTCGTCTTTGCAAAATGCTTCAGTTTCTCAAAATCAAATCAGTCCTTTCCGCGAACGTGTTCTGCTAAGGTGTTCTTAAGTTTACGAAATGAGATATCAACTGATTGGTTTTTTAAAGCCTCCATAAAAGCTTCATTCTGTAGATAGAGCGATTTGCAAAGGATCAGATGTATTTTATAATTCTACTGTACCCCTTAAAAACTTAATAAGTAAAATTTTATGATATCAAATGGTCTATATATTATAGATCGAGCAAGGCTTCTGAAAACTTATCATCATGAAATCGCAACCTTCCCAATTTTATGTACGGAATTTGCCTTAACTAGTTGCTTTCTTGTTCTATCATCATCTGATAAAACGAATGTTATGTTAGTCGGTATTGACAGAAATACCGTGAAATAAAATCCATATTATAGATGATATTATCCCCAAGGTGCGATTTCATGGTCAAGTGTAATCGAGTAGCGATTAAAAACGATTAAGAAATTGTTAATACTTTTTATTTAAAGATAGCTCAAGTTGGTCCAAAGGCCCGTGTTTTTTGTAACACAAACAACACCAGTGCTACTGTGATTGCTATGGTTAACGTGGTTGCTATGGTTACCGTGGTTGCTATGGTTACCGTGGTTGTTATGGTTACCGTGGTTTCCATGGTAACCGTGATGGCCATGGTTACCGTGGTTGCTATGATTACCGTGGTTGCTATGGTTACCGTGGTTTCCATGGTTACCGTGGTTGCCATGGTTACCAGTGCAATTCTGAAAAAACATGCTGCAAGTAGACAAACCTTCTTGGGTCCACTGATTTTTACCTAGGTTATTGATAGCGTGTTTTTTATTTTTATTATGTAACTATTTCTTGATTGTTGTAGAACCATGTCCAACAAGTTTAGATTTACTGTTTACTTACGAGGTGTCTCTATTTTTGGCCGCATGTAATGTTTTGACTTTCCAATTTATTTCTCACTGTATATTGAAGATGGCCCTTGTTTATTCGAGCTTCATAAAGGAACGTATTTTTGGGGAAGAACACTTTTCTTGAATCATGTGACAGTGATTCACTAAGTTGAGATGTTCGATAATTATCGAGCAACACCAACACTTGATAAAACAATTTGTTGACCACTCCCCAAAAATACATTTTATAGTATTCCAATATGGTTTCCTACTGGTATAATAGCTAATAGACAAAGTCTGGAAATTTAAATTTAGCGTGGTGTTAGTAGTTAGTACTACATACGGTTAAATTTAACATGGTGTTAGTTTCACATACGGCAGCCCCAAATTGGCACAATAGTTACATGGCACCGATTGGACAAATATGTCGAGGAATATGTCTGTGGCAATTCTCCGTGAATGTTTAAAATAGGGAACTGAAAAGGTGAAATGGTGGTTGTGGGGTGGAACAGTTATTGTTGTTTCTAAATGTTTACATGTTTACCACGTGGTGGTGCGTCAAAGTAACGGTTACCATGGTTACCGTTATCATGGTTACAATGCTGTGATATCGCTCAGTGTCGGCTTTACCTCTACCGATTATTTTTCCCGAATTTTCACAAACTTCCACTTTTCCACATTTTATAGACTGGTCTCTAATTGGTCGAGGTTTAATCCACACAATTGGTGTATTTTTTTCTTTTTATACGTTAAATCAGATTTGAGTTTTTCATTTTGTAGATAGAGAAAAAGAAGGAACGCGGCAGACTGAGGGATTTATATCACTCCATCTACCAACTTGACAGTTAACAGAAAACTTTCATCTTTCCAGAGAGTTCCTGCCGGAACATGATATCCAACCATTTAAGATAATCGGCGATAATTTAGAAATTATATGCATCATATGGCCGCTTCCATTAAACAGATTAAATATATCTCTTCCTCTGATGATGATGCGGAGTGATATGTTTTGAATTTAAATTCTAATCTAGGTCGAGATTAGAGGATTAAAGTTCTGCAGATTTAGCTTCGCTTCTAACTACAATGACTGAGAGCAAGTCTGAAAACAGACAAACAAGCGAGTGGCATTAAAAGTAGCAAGTTGTAGGGTACTTAGTAGATGTAATTATGTAATGGGGACAAATTGGGGGTAATAGAGCTAGCGACAGATTACAATTTATCGGGTGACAAATTTGAGAGAGTGAGACAGCTGCAGCTCTCTCCTCTGGAGGTTTTTAGTCTCGACTTTCTGAACACAACTCCCGGAAATTCCCTGAAACAAGGAGCACAGGTGCAGGTATTTTTTCTGTACCTCCGAAATTGTCACACTGGGACAAAGTCCCAAAGTGCACCTCAATGACGGAATAGTTGAAACACATCATCTTGTCTCCACTCTCTCTCTCT
>JH153765.1:0-13155 GCA_000226015.1 Mnemiopsis leidyi | reverse complement strand
TTGTCGCCAATGGAACACATCCATTGGCACCAATGGCGATGGGGACCACCATTGGCACCACTGACCTCATCGCCATTAGCGCCATTGGAACATCCATTTGTTCCATTGAGTGGATCCATTGGCGCCAATGGCGCCAATTGCCCCACTCACCAAACTATATGACCCTTTTGCTGAATTTTTTTACAAAAAATATTTTTATAACAATTGCCATTAACTACAAATTCGTTCCACTTGAAAAAAAGTGGAAAAAATAACATATTTATCATACATAATAATAGTTAGGAATCATGTTAAACAAATAGAGACTCATGATTTGAAGAGATTACTGTAATTTGTAATTTATAAAAATGTATTTTATAAAGGAGCACAGATAAATCATTTCCGCTTTTATTTACAAGCTTATAGTTGATTTTGTCCAACTTAGTCGATTGTTTTAACTGGCAGGGAGCCCTTCCTCCGGACGGTCAAGTTACACTATTTTGTATGTCGAATACAAATCATTCAGCCCTTTTCGGTTTTTTTTGCGAGTTTTTCGGTCGGGGTTTCTAAAACCAACCTTCACTTGACCCTGCCTTGATTTAGATATGTTTGTAGACCCGTATATTAGGAACCCTAATATATTAGAAACAAAATGATAAGCAGCTGAACTGCAGAGTAGCTAATTAATAAACAAATTTTATCACTGTTGTGGTGTCAGCCAGACTGTTTAAATATTGTAGTGCTTAAAGTGTTGGTAGCACACTATTTCTTTTCAAATGCAGCACGATGTAGATAATAATCGGCGGCGTTCTAAGTCACGTAATTTTGTGAAATCAAAAATTGTGATCTTTTTCTTGACTTTAGTAATGAGTTTTAAACTGCTGATCGTTCATAGAATGAAATAAACTTGAACAGATAAAATGCTTGGAAAGTGGAAAGTTCTTATCCTCTTTTTCAATTTCATTGTCTTGATGAAAATGGAAGAACAGTTATACACGGAAAGTACGGGCGAGTTAAAATATAAACGTATGACTTAGATGTACATCTAAGTCTAACATTTATTTCATGCTGTTGTTGTCGTCGTCGTCGTCTTGCGGCAAGTGGCGCCCAGAGCCGCCCCAAGCTGGCTCTAGCCAGTGCCAGAGACTCCAGGGGATGTTATCCTTAGGCCGTTCTAGACACATTTTTTCCCGTATCTTGCCATTTGGGCCCGAAGGGCCCAAATGGCAAGATTGTTTTGATACGTTTTGTGCACGTGCACAAAAAGTACAAAACATCGACAGCGTAAATTTGGATAATTAGCTCAAAAAGTGTCTGTCCGTCCGTCCGTACTTCCGCGCGCACGTCCGCGCGCAAGCTCCTTTATCAAACTTACGTTTTATTGAGTAATTTGTCGAATGACAGAGAGAAATAAATATATGATCATTATTTTAATCTCAGCTCCGACCAAATCCTTTTAACGACTAATTCACGCCAGAAGCATAAACACAGCGCAGCATGAATAAATGATGAAGGCAGCACATACAATAAAATAACGACGTCATACAGAGCTGAGTTAAGATATTTGAAATAAACGATGAAAAGAACGGGCAATTGTGTCTAAACTTTGCGCGTGCAATTTTTCAATCGTGGCTGCATCGAACGGCTGCGTGAATTCGCGCGTCTGATTTTATATTTACACGTGCAGAACAACTAACCGAAATTACGTCTGGTAGTGGTACGAGGTTGCGTATTTTGATTCCTCATTCCTCGAGGTTTAATGACAATAAGTGACGGCAAGATACGGGAAATTCAGCGGTCGCCTGACACAATGAAAGCGGCCGCAATTCTTGTTTAAGTGGTCATTTTCGCTGATTTGGCCTTTTTTTGAAGTGAGGTGCTTTCAATAAAGAAAAATTCAAAGACACTCTATTTTAAATTTCTAATTTATGAAGAAGGCGGCGGCGTACAGTTCTGACAGGAACTAATCAAAATTTAAAAATTGGAATTTTAATTATAAACAGAGAATTATTTTACAGAAAATATTTTTATAACAATTGCATTAACTACAAATTCGTTCCACTTGAAAAAAAGTGGAAAAAATAACATATTTATCATACATAATAATACTTAGGAATCATGTTAAACAAATAGAGTCTAAAGATTTGAACAGATTACTGTTATTTGTAATTTATAAAAATGTATTTTATAAAGGAGCACTGATACATCATTTCTGCTTTTTATATTTACAAGCTTATAGTTGATTTTGTCCAACTTAGTCGATTGTTTCAACTGTGAGGAAGCCCGTACTCCGGACTTTCAAGTTTCACTATTTTGTACGTCGAATACAAATCAATCAGCCCTTTTTTTATTGTTGCGAGTCATCCGAAATTAGAAATTTTGGAAAATTTCATCCAGTCGGGGTTTCTAAAACCAACACTAATTGACCCTGCCTTGATTGAAATGTAGACCCGTTATATATTAGTTTGCCTCAATTCCATTTGGTGTGTATCTGTGTTGGTTTGTTTCTCGTTGTACCATTACTGTAAGCTTGGAGACTGGGTGCAGTAATGCCCCAGAGGGTTTGTAACATCATGGATGCTGACTGAGCTAAAACATGCGATCCTCTCTAACATGATTTTGTTCTCAAGTTCATTCAGCCCATCACACCATCAATTGGAAATGAAGGTGGACCCTTTGGTGCACGTAGGCAATAAGCAATGACGATCATGGATATTGAGTTAGGATCTGTTGGTCCGCTTTCCCGGCTAAACCTTTCGCATAGGAATCCCAATATATTAGGAACAAAATGATAAGCAGCTGAACTGCAGGGAAGCTAATTAATGAACAAATTTTATGTTGTGGTGTCAGCCGGACTTTTCAAATATTGGTATAGTGCTTAAAGTCTTTGTAGAATACTATTTCTATGAAAATGGCGGCGTGGAAAAAAAATATCGGCGGCGTACAAAGTCATGTAATTTCGTGAAGTCAAAAATTGTGATCTTCTTGTTGACTTTTATGGTAATAAGTTTTAAGCTGCTCATGATCATACATAGATCAATGAATTAAACTTGAACAGATAAAATGTTTGGAAAGTGGAAGGTCCTTATCCTTTTTTTTAAATTTATTGTCTCGATGAAAATGGAAGAACAGTTATACACGGAAAGTACGGGTGAGTTTAAATACTTTTACATCTGATTGTCTAACTTTAATTTCATGCTATTGTTGTTTCAGATAGAAAATTTTAAGCATATGAAACTGTCAATAAACTGAGTTATAAAATAATATTTGAGCGATCTGACTGGTTACATACAGGTGCTATCAAGTTCTTCTGTATTAACATATTTCTATATTAAAAGCATACACCACACCATCCTCGGAATAGTCACCACCTACATTAATTATTATCGGCGGTTTTTGATGACATCCTCCAAGGCTGATAGTGTGCCCGACACCATGAGCGAATCTGCTTTTACACAGATATTCGCTGAATCACACAATAACATGTGCCTGAGGATTTAAACCTCGGATGTCCAGGTCTGGACAATTTCAGCACATACCTATACAGGTATGGGATACCCGTCACGGTGATCCACCAAGCATACTTCCCTAGGTCAGAGACTCTGAACCAAGATTCACAGCTAACCGGATCTTGCAAGCAAGAAATCTGATGTATAGAACGTGCTCCTAGCGGGGCTTGAACCAGTGGCCTTCAGATCGCCGGTCAATTGGTGCCCATGGTTCAATCAAGTGGAACAGATGGATGATCCATTGGGGCCAATGTTAATCCCTATCATCCTTGACACCTATGGTGATGTTCCATTGTAATGGAACGAAAGGATCCACTCGATGGCGGTACTCCCTTCACAATCATCACTTAGACTAAATGGGTCATTCGAAATTCCAATGGTGCCAATTGTCCCAATGGTACCAATGGCGAATTATTGGCGACAATAGTGCGAATGCGAATATAGCGACAATGGTGCAATAAATGGCGACACTGTCGCGTGCCGTTAAAGAAGTCGGCGATATCACCATCAGGATATCTTCCTATGATTTATTTGTAATAATCACCATTGTCGCCATTGTCGCCATTATCGTCATTATAGCCATTGTCGCCTTTTTTAGCATTGTTGCCATTGCAGATATTTTAGTATGTTTATTTGCTGGCGACATCGGCATTCCAAATGACCCATTCACTCTGGGTGGTGATTGTGAAGAGAGAACTGCCATCGAGTGGATCCATTGGTTCCATTATAATGGATCCAATTATGGTCGCCAATGGCGATCGACATAGGTGCCTGTGGAACACCGCCATTGGTGCCAATGGCAATAGGAAACACCATTTGCACCACTCATCGCACTTCGCTATTGGTGCCAATAGAACCCATATGTTGCACTGAGTGGATCCATTGGCGCCTATTGCACCAATTACCCCACTAACCAAACTATATCATAACCCTTAAACTATAATTTCTTTACAGAATGGTGGAAAATGGATGGTACTATCTTTCCGAAGATGGAAGGACAGTCATACACAGAAAGTGCGGGTGAGTTGATACTGCTATATCTTATTGTCTTACGTTTATTTCGTGCTATTGCTGTTTCAGATAGAAACTTGTTAACATATGAAACTGTCAATAAACTGAGTTATAAAGAGAATTCTCGAGCGATCAGGCTGGATGCATACTGGTCCTAAAATGTTCTTCTGTATTAACATATGATATGATAATGACTTTCTTTACTATTTCTTTACAGACGATGGTACAACAGATCACGACCGTATCAACCGTGAATGGAATGAATCAAATGGTACACAGAGGTGGAGATATGATGGTAAATGTGGTAGTAACTACCTCCTACCTGACGGTACCGCTAGTCAGTGTAATCCTGACGAGGATAATTCTTGTTGTAACGATTTTCTAGGAGTGTGTGGTAACACGAGTCAACATTGCGATTGTATCCGTCTCTGTACAGACTACAAACGTATCGTCCGAGAATGGAACGAATCAAATGGTACATTGAAGTGGAGATATGATGGTAAATGTGGTGGTGAAAATGTCCTGCCTGACGGTAGACCAGGTCAGTGTGATCCTGACGGGGATTATCCGTGTTGTAAGAAGTGGCCTGATGGAGTGTGTGGTAACAATGAAGAACATTGCTTGTGTTCTGATTGTTTAGACTACAGGATTGTCAGAGAAATAAGAAATTCTGGAAAAAATTGCCTTTTGGCTGAAATAGAAAGTGGGTATTTAAAAAACGTGTGCTTTGATGAGGAAACCGATCAGATCTATTACAAGTGCCTATATTCGGAAAGTAACTACACAGTGAACTTCAACGGATTTAACATCTTCACAGGTGTCTCCAATGTGTGTGAAAACGATTTGCATGTCTATCAAGCGTGTGGATTTCGGGGGACAACAACCAACACAGAGGTGTTGTGCGGGGGTTATTTTTGTGAGCGGGAAGATATCGTAACATATCAGAAACACGAATTCATTGAATGCACAGGTGACAAATGTAAACCTGAAAACAGGGATTGCAAGAAATCACTTGACAAATCAATAATCTGTAACGATAAGTGTGACAGTAAATACTGTGAAGATGAGGGGGACTGTAACGGTTATCAGTACGGAGTTACCTGCCGCTGGTGGGACGGGAATTATCTTCCAGTAAGCAAGATGTGTGACGGGTGGGAGGACTGTAAAGGCGGGACAGACGAGAAGGACTGCGAAATAACAAACAGTACAGTTTACACGTGTACTCACTACGGGAAGAAGGTGGAGCTTTATCTTACCCTGACTGTACCGATACTGAACCACACGAGGTGCTCCGTACTTAGTTACACTGGCAAGGATGTTTACCCCTTCTGTTTGAACTACCTAGATCAAACAAACTGCTCTGACATAGAGCGAGTTGGAGGGTACTGCCAAGTTAACGGATACATGTCTAGTGTCTCCAAGTACGTTCTGTGCAAAGAAAAGGATCAGAAGACTGACCTGTCTATTGAGTTGTGTGACGATAACTTTCAAAATCGGTGCGAATCTCCGACAGATCTCTGTACAACTACAGTTCACAAGCACAAAATGTGTGACGGAGTGAAGGATTGCTCGGATGGGAGTGACGAGGTTAATGATATGTGTGAGTTCATGTCAGATGAGTTTAATTTCAGTTGTATACGTAGATTCCAGCCTGCACGAGGTAACGCTAGCATACCTGTGTCTTGGATAATGGACAATGCTGTAGACTGTTTAAATGAAGAAGATGAAGGAAAGAAGACAACCTTTTGCTCGGATAAAAAGATGCAAATATCGCTACCTGATACAAAGTGTCAAAATCTGTTCAAGTGTCCCGGAAATTTAGGACGGTACGCTCGGTTTGATCAACTCTGTGATGGAGTCGATTCATGTGATAACGGAATGGAAAATAACGTGTGTAGGATTGCTAGAGACTTTCCGGCCAACGAAAAGATCTCAAAGTACCAAAATTACAGTACAGTACGGGACGTGTGTACAATAACTCGAAGTGACAATTGCGAGACAAAGGTGTTCGAAAGGCCGTGGGGTGATATTTTTGGAGAAATGGAGATTGAGCTGAATGTTCCGACTAAGAAGGTTAATTGCAGTCAACTATTCGGAGAGAATTATCTATTTCTAAGTTGTATGGACCTTTGTTCGGAAGAAGATGCAATATGTCCTCTTGATCATGATGCTAAAAACAGAAAATTGGAGTATGATTCCTGTCCGGGACAGTATCCGCAAAGGGCCTACACAATTGGAAAACAATCTTTCTTAACATTTGTCGATAAGTCCGACAACGGCCGGTATCACCAGGATTACTTTCGGTGTAACAACAGTAGATGCATTGAATACAGCCAAGTATGTGATCTTGTAGACGATTGTGGAGATATGAGTGATGAGCTTAATTGTTCAAACCATATGATTTGTCAGGATACTAAAACACGGAAGAAAAACCAGTTTATATCCTTATCACAGAAATGTGACGGCATATACGATTGCTTCGACCTCTCTGATGAATGTAATGATGATTGTAGTAAAGAGATTTTGGGACACTGGTTTATAAAGATGCTCTGCTGGATAATGGGCATGCTCGCCATGCTATTGAACTGTTTTACTGTGGCTCGAGAGGCATCGTCTCTAAAGGGTTGTGAAACGGAGAATATGTTGATATCGAAGGTACTTATGTGTTTGGTTGGAAGCGGAGATTTTCTCATGGGACTTTACATGGTATTACTGTCTGTATATGACAGCATAATTTATGGAAAAGAATTTTGTCGAAAACAAGCTGAATGGCTGATTGGAACACCGTGTCTAACTCTTGGTGTTATCAGTACATTAGGTTCACAAATCTCCCTATTCACCATGACTGTGCTAAGTTTGATCAGGGTGTATGGACTTACTTTCAGATCATTTAGAGTACCTGGACCAGTGAACAAGAAATCAATCATTAGAGTGGCCTTCATAGCGATTATGATCATAACAGCGGCATTAGTGGTAGCTTTCACTCCCTTAGCACCCGCCCTTGAGGACCTGTTTGTGCAAGGAATCTACTACGATCCGGCTTATCAAGTATTTATAGGTTTCCCAAACAAGAAGAGGCATATCGATGTCCTGAAAGAGTATTATAAGGACTCCCCCACAAGCAACATAAGCCAATTCACAACAAACATGCCATGGAGTAAAATCAGTGAAATGGTTGACGGCATGTTCACAGAGGATCATGGTAATGTAGCTAGAAGTCCTGTTCACTTCTATGGTAACGATGGTGTCTGTTTGTTCAAGTATTTTGTTCGGACGGACGATGCAAGGAGAAGCAGACAAACAGAAAAGTACACTGAAAACGATCCTGTTGTCTGGACTATGCTGCTGGTTAACTTTTTGTGTTTCATGATCATTTCCTTGAGTTACATTGTAATAGCCTACAAATCGAATGAGTCCTCTAAAAGGTCAGGGCAGCATGATAATCCTGAGAGATTAAGAGAAGAAAGGGCGCTTCAACGAAAAGTCTTGATTATCATAACAACTGATTTTCTCTGTTGGGTCCCATTCATCGCGATAAGCGCTTTGCACGGCTTTCAGCTGATCGACGCTTCGAATTGGTATGTTGACCTCGCTATGACAGTTCTGCCTCTAAACTCAGTCATTAACCCGATAGTCTACGACAAAGCACTTGCAGTGAAGCTTTTAAAAGTTGTTCATCATGGTTGTTAAGCAAGGTAATCCACCAGTCATGTCAAGACTTATTCAGATGAATACTCAAAAAGAACAAATGAACGTAAGTAGGAAACTGAAAATGATCTGATGGAGCGTTCTTACGATGCTCAAAGCTGAATAGTGAATATAAGAACAATGATTTCATAAATCAATTTTGGAAGTTTATTTGTAAATTTTGATTTAAGACCAGCTCGGGCACCTGGATGTATAACGTCTTGAGTTACTAATGCTGATTGTTAGATAAGTGCTGTGAAATCTAAAAAAGTAGACAACCCAACTTAATTTAAGTTAAATTTGTGTTAATTCACTATTTTTTCAAATTTTGTAGATTATAATTCTAGATCATAACTGTATATCGCTTTTCATATATGTGTATCGCTTTTCATGACTGAATATTGCTTTTATAACTGAACATCGCTTGTCATGACTGTATATTGCTTTTCATAACTGTTCATCTATGTCGCTTTACATAACTGTGCATGTATATCGCTTTTCCATAACGTTATAACTGTATATCGCTATTCCATGAAGTTTGTCTTAAATTCTCATCTATGAGATATGAAGTTTTGCCGTACCGAATAACAGCTGGATGTCGTGTCAAATCAACAGACTGACCTAAGCTGACATACAGACCCTGAGCCGAGGTATAAGTAGTACGTTGTTGCAGCCTTACAAAAGTGACTTATATATATGTTGCAGTACGCCAGATATAGCTTTTCTCCCAAAAATGTCTTGCGCTATTCGATAATTTGGATGAAGAACGAGTAACACGTGAATAAGATTTCTTGCTCCCACCTTGAAGAAGCTAGAGGATTTGATGCATCAGATTCTCTTACTTCTTTAAGTTGTGGGTCTAGCTGCCTGCATGCGTGGTCCAGTCGTTCAGGCGTTGCTTTAACTTGCCTCGGAATAAGGTGCTTGATGATGATGATAAATGATGATGCCTAATCACGCGTGCAGGCAGCTAGACCTCCACCTTGAAGAAGCTAGAGGATTTGATGCCTGATCTATACAGTACAACTCGGCGATGGTAATACCATCTTCAAGTCCTATGATGCTTCTATTCCTTCACTCTCAGACAGTGAGGAAAGCATATAAGTGGCCGATAGCAGCATCACTATATACACTACCCTAGCTCTCGGCGAAGCTAGGACAGTAGTTTTCCGGAATCCCCGGGCGACTACAAAAGAAAGGTTCTGAACACCACACATTGGTCAGGTTACACGGTCATGAGGAGATCGAAAAGAGTCAAGATTTTTGGGACCCACTCTGTCCCGAAGATCTCCCGATTACAAAATATCAATCGAGTCAGCATCACTCTCAGACTACTGGAAGACAAAGATCGAACCCAAAGCCCCAAACCAGTGACCTATAAGTGCCCCAAGATGACTTTAAGTGCGAATTCTATGTTACCTTATGACAGGGCTTGTTCCACCAACGATCTATACGGTCCATATGACGTGGTAGCGTTGACATTGAGGAGAGCATAGTAGCTAGTGTTTCTTAATAATGATTGGCAGTACCATTCCAAAACATCTCAACGGTCAATCGCTGTCAAATCGCTAATAATAATTTTGAATAGTTATCTATTTATGCAGACTACTTGTGATGATTATGAAGGTGCTATAGACCAAAAAAAAGTTTTGCCATCTATTTTTATCGTCTGACTGTTTTCCAGGAATTACATACAATTCATTAAATAGTTACCCATTAACTTTCATAATATATTTACTTTCACTGCAAGTAACTGATGTGAAGGTTTGACGATTGCACTGGATTCTAACATGGTAAAAACAGTGCTGCTCGTTGAGCTGGCACAAAACCAGATCGCATTTTTCATAAACTCAGCTTTTAAAATGAAGAAAATACAATACTTGACTTTCTTTAGCGTTGCTTTTTAGAACTTTCTAAAGGCGCCTACCATAACTTGTGCAATATTGTCAAATGATAGTCAGCAGTGAAGACTGTGGATGATTACATTAGCACATTGCATGACAAAGAACTTGTCGTGGAAATGTTATCCCCCTTTTCATCTCCTCTTTCTTTCCATCCCCTGACTTTGGGATGAAGTACCCGACTGATATTGTTTTCTATAGCAGGGATAACGTGAAGTTCACCAGATGGTCACCCCTTTAAAATGGCATGAACTATATCATAAATCTTCACCTCAGCACATCTGCATCTTGTTCGGGCTTTTCTCGATTTAGTGTTACAAGTGTTTAAATACGTTCATACTTATAAAATAGTATTAGAAATTGGGATAGACGTTTAACTCTTTGCCACAATGGTAAGAAACTTAAAAGTTTAAATAATAACAATTCTTCTGCAATACACCCCAAACTGATCTCAATGCTATTTACAGTTATACTAACCTCTTAAGCTTTCATAGTAATAACCAGCGCGACCTTGTTTCTCATGCCTTTTTTATAATACATTGTTTAAAATCGACCATCCTAAAATCATATCTAGCCAAATCCATACACGAACCCTAATCCGTCACTCAACCTTATTTTTACGTTATACCTCCCACATCCTAACTTGCTTGACGTTGTCTAGCCCTGCTGCCGCGGCGGCCTGAAATTGGTCACAATGTAAGGCAAACTCAAACCTAATACCCTAACCAAATAGTACTTCAGGGGGTTGGTTGCTAAGTAACCCATTCCCTGAAAGTATGATATCTTGAAACTATGATATACCGAACCCAACCATATGACCCCCAGTATACCCAACCATATGACCCCTAGTATACTAACCATATGACCCCCAGTATACCCAACCATATGACCCCTAGTATACCCAACCATATGACCCCTAGTATACTAACCATATGACCCCTAGTTTACCCAACCATATGACCCCTAGCATACCAAACCATATGACCCCTAGTATACCCAACCATATGACCCCTAGTATACCCGACTATTTGACCCCTAGTATACCCACCTCACACCCTAACCCTGGAAAGAAACAATGGTCGAAAGTTTCGTGCACCGACTTACTGCGCAATGGTCACTTGACCTTGTTGGACTTGGAAATGGCTCTCCCCTATAACGCGTCAGGGTTGCATTGTTTCTTAACCAGCGTCAAAATTTCTTGGCTCAAAGATTTATACATATATATATATATCAATATACATATTGATTTTTAGAAATACACAAATATATATTATATATTCACATATATTTTATATCCACATTCCGCACAATCACGTATCTTTTTAAAGTACTTGAAAATGTCATTTCTTTTAGTTTCTTATACCTTTTATTGCAGAACATCGTGATTATCGCATTTTGCATTGTTACGCTTGGAATAGCGAAAGAGGTGGATATAATGGACTTTATAGAGAACGAGTCAGAGTTGCTGAAAGGGTTCGTTTTCGGGCAGGGCTGGAGCTGGGTTAATCAGAATGTCGAGGAATCTGCAGAACTGAATCTCAAAAGATCTGCAGATGAAAACGGTAATCATGCAAAACTGCAGTAGCATGAGACACTGACAGCACGTTAACATGGGCAGTTGTTCATATGATTTACAGCCATGGTTAATTTAATGTTGGTAATCTAATAGGTTCTACAAATTTTAAAATGTACAACTGGATTTGGGTTTGTTTCAGCTATTTTATAATTTCTTACATGAATTTTCAAACAGTAGTTTCTGCATTTTGATCATATTTCTTGTCTCTATGAATCATATAATTTTAATCATTGTAGACATTGTTTATGACACGTAAGTTATGACTCCAAACGTTGGTTTTATTAATCATAACGATTTACACAGCTCAAATTACTATTGAAATGCCGAAAAGGGTTTCATCTGAAATAAAAAATTCCGCTTTATTTTACATCTATCGCTGATCAATCAGTGTAACTATGTGTGTGATAACTTGTGCAACTATTGCCAACATCGTCATTGTTTCTATCCCTAAGTCTGTCTTTCTTCCTCTTTTTAATGATGCTACTAAACGTTAAAACGTTCAATAACGTAGACAGCTTCTTGTGAGAGACTGGCTTTCTGGGATCGATTGGTTGGTTTTTGCTGGACTCGAAGTCGGAGGAAACTGTTGACATTACAGAATCGGAGCATCTCCGTTTTTGGGTCTGTTCCTCGAGATGGAGGGTGGTTGAGGTAGGTAGTTTTATGGAACCCGGCCCGTCCTTCCGGAAGTTGCACAACCTGTTGAGTGAGACTTAGAAGTATAAACTATTTCAACACTATAATTTCAAGACTACAATTACATCACTACAATTGCTACAATAGAACTACAACACTACAATTACGACACCCGATCTTACTTTTTCTGGATATGTGATACTGATACAACTTTTATTTTATGAACAAAACTCTTCTCTTGCAATCGCACTTTTTCTAATAAATGATCGTACTTGTTAGCCATAAAGAGAAGTGTCTGCAAAGAGGAAGTAGCACTGTCAACTGGGTCGCAGTCCGCATGAAGGGGATCCAGATGTTTCGAGTAGGTCTTCAGCAGCATCAGATACTGTGGCAATCTCTGAATATATTTCTAATTTGAGTAGGTCTTAGGTCTTACAATTTGAGGAGGTCTTTAGCAGCATCAGCTATACTGTGATAATCTCAGAAAATATATACTACACTGTTGAGAGAGATTGATGGATACAGCTGGTCACTTGTTATTTGATTTACTTTCTGATACCAACTTTTTATTTATATTTTCTTGTATGGTCAAGATGAGGGCGTTAGTGCCCCTTGACAAAGTTTGTGTTTATTTCCTTTTTCAACTCCTGTGATAAAGGTCCTGGCGATAAAAACAAATTATTGTAAAGAAGTGATATCATTCTAGCGATTTACCTGTATGGGGTCGTAAAGCAGGGATATCATTCTAGTGATTTACCTGTATGGGGTCGTAAAGCAGGGATATCATTCTAGCGATTTACCTGTATAGGGTTGTAAAGCAGGGATATCATTCTAGCGATTACCTGTATGGGGTTGA
>JH153760.1:222473-240835 GCA_000226015.1 Mnemiopsis leidyi | reverse complement strand
GGTTTTTGTGCAGTGATCCAGCGAAATTTGATGGGAAGAAGAAATGTCGTCAACGATCGAAACCTTAGAATTGTGTACATAAAATTTATATGGGGATGAACAGTAAACGATTCTCTGCAAGATCATGATCACGGCACCTGTGCCCTACTGCCCCCGAGAATGAGGCAAAATTAAATCTAAGACAAGGAATTTGCCTTTTTACGCGCATTTTGGTCCAAAAATATGCTGCGCAACTATCGTTTCAGCGGTCCCACCGTGCATTCTCGATAAATGCAAAATTCAATTTGTATTTTTAAATAATAGTCTAAAATTAATGGGAGATGCGCGTCCAGAATTTCTTCCAAGGCTACAAATGCATGAGAGCGCGTGATGGCCACGACAGTTATAGGTTATCAACTTACTGTTTCCCTCCAATTGATGTCCCCAGGCACGTTATCGACCTATAAGTTTAAGACAGTTTCAAACAACATTGCCCTGAGGCTCGCTCTAGGCGTGCGACCTATTGGGACGCACATATGTGCCCATGTGAGTACGTGTTAAACAAAACGTGTTAAACAAAACATATAACCCTGTCGCAAGGTTCGTGCTGCGCGTTGCTCTAACCAAAGCACAAATCCCTTTTGCGCGCGTCGCGTGCACCACCAGAATTGGTTTATTCTAGCTGTAGCTGTGTAGCAGCTGCCGCGCAGCGCAGCCACGCCCCCCGGAGGACAAGGGTCACGACGCGAAACAAGTGCGGCTTGCAGCTTGCTGCTCTCCTGGCGAGATATCGTTAGAACGTTAAACGCGAACGGATATCATCTCGTCTGCGTTTGACGAGATTATATATCCGTTTAACGTTCTAACGCGTTCTAACGACGAAACGTTCAGCTTTAGTTGACGAGATGATATCCCATGTCCGTCTACGTCTAACGCAAACTGCGAGCCGCGCGCGGGTCGGGTAACACCTCGACAAAGCTTTAGCTGCGTGACGTGAGTCGTGTATCAACGCGACAAGTCTGCGTCAACTAAATCATATTTTGCATTTGTATTTGTAGGTTTACAACCTACTGTCATAAATTCTCAACGGGCGATGCGCGTCTAGAATTTCTTCGAAATGGCCAGGCCAGAAATGCGTGACAGAAATGCGTGCCAGAAATGCGTGACAGCGCGCGTGTAGTGATGGCCGCGACATTAGGTTATCAACCTACAAATAAATTCCACCGCGCAAAAGGGCTTTGGTTTGAACAACGCACCCTCCCGCACATTTTATTTCCGGCCCGAAGAATTAGAAATTATAAACGCGCAATGCCCGTTATATTAAGGCAAAGTCAGTGATCAGACAAGGCCGGAAATAGCCAATAGTATAGTATAGCCTGTACGTGCGCGCGGAGCTCCAGCTATTCGGAAATGTCGCCAGCTAGTATAGAGCTCGCTCACACAGTACGGGCTCGCTCACACAGTAAGGGCTATCCGGCTATACTGGTTTAGCAAAGCGAGCAAGTGCTAGCGACCTGTCTAAATTCATGGAGCCCGATGCGCGTCCAGAAATGCGTGAGAGCGCGTGATGGCCGCGACAGTAGGTTATCAATATCAACCTACGAAACTGGCTTAGCAACAGCATGCCTAAAAGTAACACTAACAATGCCAGGCAACTGTCAACAAGCTTAAAGTTAACGTTGAAACAACGCACCCTCCCGACACTTAATTCGTTTAATCTAAGTTGTACCGACGTTGACGAGATTTTATCCGTCTCGGTCTACCGTTAACAGTAACTAACGCAACGTTCAGCTTTAGCTGCGTGAGTCGGGTATCACCGCGACAATACCGATCCGTTGATTTCATATTTACAATTAATATTATGCCCGACTTATGCATTAAGACGACAACAAAAACATCTCGTGAGTGTTGATATTGAAACTATACCATCAACCATATTGATATACATCAGTTTCGACAATTATTAATGCACATTTGACATTCAAATTTGAAATTCATAATTTGAAACACTTAAACATGTTACAGGCAACGCACTTAAAACTTTGATGGGTAAACTCCGATTGCATTATAACTTATAAGTTAAATATCAATGATCACCACAAAACATGAGCCCCGGTTCACACACACACAGATTTCACATTTGTTCAAGTTTATATTAAAAGTGTCATTCAATTTCAATAATTCAAAAAACAGTCATTCTTTATAGCTTTCGCTTTCCGTCATCTGAAACAGTTTAACCCCAGGTCCAATCAGATGACACAACACATTTCAAATCTTATGTTGAGACGTACAAATGCAGAACAAAAGTTAACTCAAAGAGTCAGTGTAAGAGTGAAGATTCTGAGTTAAAGAACTGTTGAAGTCGGTTGGAACTAGCAGCAAGCAGCTAAGCCATGATAAATTTCAGAACTATCTTTAGAACTGCAATGTTTGAAAATATGCGGATCTTTTCTGCTTCCAATTTCTTGATCTTTTAGTTCTATTATACAGCTTGTTATATTATTCACCAAATAACACTTTTTAGATGACGGTTATACCATTGAATTTGACATCAGTCACCAGTCAGTATCTGAACTCAATTAAAGATTAGTCCTTTCCCTATTCCAGTTAATTTCAGACTGAGAGAGAAACAGTTATCTTCTGAATTGCCTTTTTTGCTAAAAACAAGATAAAAATAGCACCTCTGTGTTCTTTGTACTACCGGTTGTTCAGATTATCCGTAATTACCGTGCCTGAAAGAAATTAGACATAAAAATTCAACATAGAAATTCAAGATAGAAATCAAGAAAGTCAGTGTCGCAGGTTGATGGACGAGTAGTGTGCTAACAGTCACTATTTGATAAATGACAAAGAAGACTGACAGTAACAAAGAAACTGCAGATACTGTTCTTTAAAACCGCTAGTGTGTACTTACATGCACTAAATCGGCCCTGTCTGCAGGTCACTGATATTCGGTCAGTCGAACCTCGGTCGGTAGCTACCGTATTGTACCTGTGTGATGGCTGGTGGTGAGTAAGTACCCGAAAAATCAAAGAAATCTCAAGTATTAATAATCACAGCTTATATAATACCTAGTCCTAATACGTTCGAAGCCCAAGTTCAAACATCGAATCGGAACTAGAACTTGAGCCCTTTAATTGAAGTTTCAAGATCAGATGGAAGTAATGGAAATACGACTTGAACTCACCCCGGTACAAATTGCTGTAAAGTAACTGTAAGCTGGTCGATGGTCGCCTGCAGGTTCCCCACCGCCTTGTCGTGTCTTTTCCTCATCGTGGCGACGTTGGCGCCGTGGAGTCGTCGTGCTTGCTGCAGAGCCCGGTCTTTTTCTCGGACCAGATCCATCAGCTGAGGAGGTAGGGATTTAGTAAGATTTTTAGATGTTGCATAGTTATTTCATTAACCATAACAATAACGTCGAAAATTTCGGGGAAAACTAGATCGTTTAATTCCATTGTGAATAAAATATTCGGATTGAAAGTCTTCACAATTCCTATTTCCGATGGAATAGAAATTACCTTATCGTTGCTGAGATTTTCAGATAAAGTCTGATCTTTTGAATCGTTTTTCATTTCATCGGCTTTCTTCTTGATGTGGTTCATCTTCACTTCCAGTTCCTTCAACTTAACCTTCAAATCAAATATGTCCTTCTTGTACTTGGCCTCCTTTTCCTTGAAACCTCTATCTTCAACAGAACTCAGGTTAGATGTAGAGGTTTGAGCTTCTCTGCAACTTGACAGATCAGCCGGTTCTGACGCCTCACTACAACTACTATCTTTGCTAACGTTCGGCTGGGGTAGGACTCTACTTTTGGGCTGAGCTTCAGTTTGGGTTGAGCAGTTTACAAGAGGAATAGGCTCTGTGGAGTGTTTTGTAGTTTCAAGCTCCAGGGCACTGAATGCATCCTTTATTTCAGCGGAGAAGTTCGCCAGCTCGCTCTTCATTGAGTTTAAATCGTTCTTCACGTCTACGTTCACCTTTTTAAGATCTTTGATACAGCAATCTGCGTCAGAGAAACCTTTCAACGTCGTCGAACAGTATTCCTTGAAGTCTGACTTTGCCTGAAACAGAAAGAAAGTTTCGAATCTTTGGTTCTAATTCTATGTCCATCAAGTAGTCATGAAACAAATATTGTTATTCTGGCAAAACAACTTCCTGATACTGACATTAAGGAATAAGGAAGCTTAACTAGTGTAATTGTTTTTACAAAATATCAAATTATCTAGAAAAGCATAGATAGAAAAATCCAGATCGTATGAGTTAAAACAAAAAGTTTGATAGAATAACCATCTTGGAATACGTTATCCACAAGGTGCAAAATGTAAGGAAAAAGGTGGAAGATTCAAGCATTGAAGATTTTGAACTCAAAGTACAACAAGGCAACTTAATTTAAAACTCATATGCAACAATGCAAGCAACAATGCAAGCAACTTGATTTACAGAATCGGAGCTGCTGTCCTCATCAAACTCCTCCTCCGACGAATTTTCTCCAAAAATCTGTAGTTTCGAAGCGTAACAAAAGCGTAAAAATGCTTTTTCCTATGATATGTAATTGCAAAGCTGCTGCTACGATTTAAACGGAATGTTGCCGAGAAAAAGTTCACGAAAGTTTAAGTTTTTACCTCCTCAATGTTCTCCTTGAGTTTCTTAATCTCTCCCGATTTCTTGCAGCACTCGCTACACTGAACTTCGCCTTCTGGATCCTCTATTATTATCTGAGGAAGCGGCATCGGCACTGAAACATAGCTTCAGGTTAAAAATGAACTGGTAAACAGAATATGTGACGAATGTATTTTTGCAACATATCATTTACTTATGATGTGTGTTTAAGTAAGAACGACGTTTTTAAGACGTAAAACTAATATAATAGTAAGCATTTTGTAAAATTCATCATACTGTTATCAAACCTGATGCTTTCTTGTCCTTGAGCAGTTTTATCTCGTCCATGAGGTTGCTTATAGTAACTTGTTGCCGCTTGATCTCCTTTTCTTTGTCCATCATACTTTGGGTTAAATCTTCCACCTGAGGTTGTTAAAATATGACTCATTGAAAATTTGATGCTGCAGCCATATTCTAACTAAACCAGATCAAATGTTCTGACTACTGATAACAGAGCCTGCCTCTCCTGACAACTTATACCAGAAAGGTAAATGTTCTGACTTCTAACAGACAACAGAACCAGACTCTCCACCAGTTACCTGACCAGCGAGATCCTCCAACTCCTCGTTCTCGATGATAGTGTTCCTCATCTCGTTCTCCTTCTCCTTGACAGCTAGCTCCAACAAAACTTCGTAGTCAGATCTTAACCTCTCCATCTCCTCTGTGTGTCTAAAGAATAACATTAACTGTCTTTACTAAAGTGACTCAACTTTGGGTAACACAATTTGACGCGACTGGATCTTTTTTGTAAGTCTCGAAAAATTGGACTATTTTTGACGACTACGTGATTTAAAAAAACATTACCTTACTCCAAGCTCCTCGATAAACTGGTAGTTGTTTCTCTCGAGTTCCCGAAGTCTCTGTTCGAACAATTCACTGTTGTCATGTTCTCCTGGAAAGTAGGATAATTTAATTTTCCAACTACCAGCTCGGATAAGACTGAAATGATGGTAACGTATTGCAATGTCATCCAGGCATTTGAGAGTAGAGGAACCATACTGACTTATTAAAAATAGACTTCAGTATCCGACAAGACTTTTAGTATAACCAACGAAAATCTTGCATTTTGATCTATAATGTTTAAACTTTAATAGCTGACTGTTGCAACTTGCAGTACTGTTTCAGCTGTACTGACTATACAGACTTAAAAATAATAAAAATGAAATCCTCCAAACTAACCTTCACCAGAGGTGTCAGAAGTATGCGTGTTTTTACACAGGATCAGAGCCTCATTGTACTTCTTGGCCATTTCCGACACGTTTATGTCGAGAGCCTGGGAGATGACAAATTTCAAAACAAAGAAGAATCACCACAAATCAAAATTTAAAACGAACATCATAAATTTTACTTTTAGAACATATCTAACCGAACTATAAATCTGGATAACTATTAACCTTTTAAATCTGACGCAGAGGCAGGGGAAACATGACAACCGCAAAAAACTTAATTTCAGTCAGAATAATAAAATCACAAGGTGTAGACGTGATCCATTGATCCAATCATGCATATCGAGGCGTCAAGCTTTTTAAAAACGACTACACTAATATTGCTAGCAGGTTCGACTCTGACGTTCACGTTCCCTCATGACGTGAGTACTTGGTAGCCCAGAGTTCTGTTTTTACTCATCACCTGGTCTAATGGAACACGATTCATGGATGGAGGGGATAATAATTTGCAGGTCTAACTTCCTGAATTCAAGTTTCATTTATTAATCGGGAAGCTTTGGTTGAAAGATTGAATGTGGATAGATAAATGCGATACCGGAAAAGTTAAATGTCAAGAAAAGATACACGTATTATTATAAGTATAGCTGAAAGCACGGTGCAGGCACACACGGACCGTCTCCAACTAGCCAGATATCTAGACGGCTGTTTACAAGCCATGTATACTCATGTACTCATGTACTCATGTAGGAGAGGGCCGGGAGGAGTTAAACTGAAAACGTGCCACAGAAAAAGGAGGATAGTTCAGCTTCTACTATATTATGATTGCGTTATTAGTATTAGTATGAGTATCAAAGTATGCGAAACTTCCTTTACACGTGCCAGTGGCGTCTAGACCCGAGCGTAAATGTCAGACGTAATCTTTGCAACAAAATGCGTCAACATTCGGTCCACGCCTATCTTTACCGCCCTTCAATAAAATACAAAAATCGAGATCGGTTATTAGAGGTGAGGTAATACGATCAGACAGGAGATAGGGTACTATAATCGCAGAGGTAATTGAAGAGAGTTTTGGACAACTGCAATTATAGAAGCAGTGTGAATGGAAACCATAGATGGTAAATTTGAACTACCGCTTCCATGACCTGATTTAGTACGTTCTAGCGACTTAAACAACTGCGAAATAGATGTCGTACATAAAAGGCGGGTTATGAATGGGTGGTTTTAACTTGAAATGTGCTTAAGTTATTTAATGGTAATATACCAACATACTCTTTTCAATTGTACCGACGTACTTAAAAACATCACTCAACAGAATTAAAGTAAAACGACCGAGGCTTACGTTTGACACTTAATAACATTTCAGCACCTACCCTAACAAAGTAGCGACATCCTGAATCTATAAACGATTAAAACGACAGGACTGCTTTTCAAAAACATCTGTAAAATTTGCGGGAAAAACTGTGCAGATTTTAATTAACGGCATATATATATATTAAAAATAAATTTTTTAATTCAATATCTATTTTAATACATGCCAGGAATTACTGGTAAGTGGTATGTACTACTACAAGTAGAGTAGACACATTTATCGTTAATTTCAAAATCTGGTGCACATTCCGACTGCGAATTTTCTGACCGTAACCTCTCTCAGTTTTGTACAGATTTTCCGAAAAATTGCAATCAAATTTTAAGGACGTCACACAATTCAACAAATTTTCTCTCTATCTGGCGAGACATCTAACAAGCCGGCATCTTTAACATGTTTAAAGCATACCTTCAATTTAATAATTTGAATCTCAACCATTTACAGTGGTGGTCATCAGTATTTACTCTGAATCATAGCTTTAGTAAGTTAGAAAGATAGTACTTCGCACTGCACCTCAAACTGGAATCAAGTAGCCCTGGTTCAGACTTGCGAGTAACGCCAAATATGCAGTAAATTCAAAGTGCGTCTGAACTGCAAAATTCGTGCCTCTCGTGAAGATGTCATTAAACTTTATGAGGTGTGAATGGTCATAATATTAATAACATGAGTGCACCTACATTTATAAACAAAAATATTCTGATTATTTTGAGCTCCACAAGGACCACGGTGCAGGCAAACTTCGCCAGAAAACTTTGGCACTATATCAGATGACAATGTTTCCGCCGAAATAGAAAAATTTCGCCTTTGATAGAGGTAAATGTCGCCACAAACAGAGTAAATAATTGTGAGATAAGTTAAATTTCAATTCATTCTATTCGAATATTCAGTGCATCCGTAATTGACGTCAGAGTGCGACTTAAAAGTAAGCTGGAAGGAAAACTTGTATTTAACCGATCGGAAAAATCTTTTATACTTCAGAATTCAGCATTCCACTCTAATCTGATTTATACTACAGTTGCCATGATCAACACAGGTATTTTCGCTATGCTAACTTGTATAGTTGTATAGTTGTATAGTTGCACTGTTTACAGCAATCTAAAAGCGCCCCGAAGTAAACTTAAAAAGCAAATATCCAGTGTTCAATTTGCAACACAACTTTAACAGACAGATGAAAATAAGAAAATACCGTAAGAGGAATGTTGGATTAAAAAGTCTTTTATGATGTCATCCTATTGATCAAATGATCATACTGGACTAATTCGTGGAAAAATCCAACAAGACGAAAACCTAATTGTAGATATCATTCTCTAGATATTTACTATAGTACCTCGTAAAAAGGTATAAATCGAACAATCAGTATTGAAGAAATAGGTGTGCTCAATATAGCGGGGAGTCGGGCTTTATGAGACAATTTGCGCAAAAGGAAGATAACATTGAACGCAGGGATCAAATAAATAAGACAAAGCAATGGACAGATGAAGGGCTCCGCCGATTAATAACACAGTTCATTTGTTGAAGCTTTGAAACAGGTGAGTGAAGGAGTTGCTGGCAGTAATACTTACTTTAGAGTTGAAATAAAGAAATACACGTACCATTACAATGCATTTCACAAACTTAGCATTGCAAGAATATGGCCGTGGTATGCCGCTATTGTCTACACGTTCCAAAAATGGCCTAACGACGTCACCTATCCAATCACTATGTATATACAGTTAAACCTCTATTTATCGGGCCTCGCGGAGTGAGAGGACCCGGTAAATCGAGGCACGGTAAATCGAGGTTTTACTGTATATATATGTTATTATTAAAGCATAATGGAGGAAATATCGAGCGCTTCATGACACGGGCTTGTGACACAGTGTTGATAATGAACCCGATCTAGGAACCGACCGGTCCAGAATTTTGGCTGCCGGACCGGAAACGGCCGGAAATGGATCTTATTTCCGGCTAGCCGGATTTTGCCGGACCGGAAACAGGTGTTTTTTATCAAAAAATTTGGGTAGCCGGATTTGGCCAGAAATTCTATACTGGTCGTTTTTTGACCGATGATAAATTTTTGAAACTTAAAAATTTGATATAAAAATAGACCGTAACTGATCATGGGTCATAAAAGTAGTAATGTTACTAATCTAATAATAGAGATAAGGTATAGACGATAATCTTGGTATAATCTTGAACCATTAACTTTATATAACGAGATTCAGTTCGTACAGTAAAATAGGGCCACACAGATGAGGTTTTCTGTTTTGACGACAAAATATGATATGAGACGTGATCGGGAGTACTAACGAGAATTGGCTAACAAGTTGCTGGGAAGATATCGGTTCCCACGTTCCCAAGCAGAAAAATCAATACAACAGCGGGCTTCGGTCACGTGACCTCTGTATTTCGTAAAATATTGCGGAGTCACGTGACTGAATGAGAGCCACGTGACCTAATCTGTTGCCGCAAAGTACAACTATACATGTCACATGAGTGCATTCCACTAGTCCCACTAAGTGGGACTGGTCCCAGTTAGTGGGACTGGTCCCAGTTAGTGGGACTGGTCCCAGTAAGTGGGACTGGTCCCAGTTATTGGGACTGGTCCCAGTAAGTGGGACTGGTCCCAGTTAGTGGGACTGGTCCCAGTAAGTGGAACTGGTCCCAGTTATTTGATTTGAAATTTTTTTTTAAATTTTGACTTGAAAAAATTGTATTTCCGGTTAAAATCCGGCAAATTGTTTTGAAACCGGACCGGAACCGGAACCGGATTTTGAAGCCAGATATCCGGCCGGAACCGGATTCAGCCGGATATCCGGTCGGTTCCTAACCCGATCGTAAGGAAGATATGTAATTATAGGATTACGAGGTAACTACCAGACTGAGATAAACTATATGAATATCAAAGAAGGAAAATTAGGAGCGAAAGTAGCAAAAAGTGACGTCAAGTTCCAATTTCTGTCCGGTTATGAAGTGCAGATAACGTAACTTCAATCATGGCATGTCTGAAGTATTGAATCTGAGTCTTCATAAAAAGTTATTTTATTTCTTGATGGTATAAAACTACATACGTATGTAAGCAGGATCTCCCAAACGACCTATATAGTCGCAGTATTGTGCCCTATAGTTTTAAGATCACATCTAGTACCAGGTCATATAGCCATGTCAACCAGATCAATATCAGGATCTACTGTCGTTTCTGATCAATCATTAACATAACTTTTTATTAGATATAATACGTTGACCTATCCCAATATCAACCCTCATGTCGTAAATATTGTGTGATTGGTTACAGCTGTCCGGCAGCAAAAATAGATAAATGGAAATAAACAAGCTTGAATACCCGCTCAATGAAAATGCTTATCGCCGAAAAACGGACCAAATAAAAGCTTAATGGAGGAAATATCGAGCGTTTCATGACACGGGCTTGTGACACAGTGTTGATAATGAAGCCGACCGTAAGGAAGATATGTAATTATAGGATTACGAGGTAACTACCAGACTGAGATAAACTATATGAATATCAAAGATGGAATTAGGAGCGAAAGTAGCAAAAAGTGACGTCAAGTTCCAATTTCTGTCCGGTTATGAAGTGCAGATAACGTAACGTCAATCATGGCATGTCTGAAGTATTGAGTCTGAGTCTTCATAAAAAGTTATTTTATTCCTTGATGATACAGTGACACAATAATTTCATTACTGCGGGTATGTAGAAGCAGGGCTAAAGAATTTCGAATTACTAAAGAATTTCGAATTACGACCATGAACAATATTATATTTATATTACAGGCAATTACAACATTCGCATATATCGTCTTTAATTTTTTACCCTCTTTTAATTAATCTTTAGGCTGCAGAAAATGCCATCTAATAATCACCTGCAACTTTACTCCCTCCCCTCACTGAACTATATAAAAGGCTCTATAGTTATGCACACGTACAATGCAAATGCTGCAAATGCATCAGCAGAATTATCATACTCGTTCAGGAGCGAAGAAACGACGGAAACTTCCCCATTTTTTAGAAATCTTCATTTTGTAATTCGTTCGTGTGGCAACGATCAATTGATAAGATAAGATAGACGTCAGAATTCTTGGGGAGGAGTCGGAAATTTTCTTGTCCGCGTAACAGCGTTTCTCAAAACGATTAGTCGTACTGGCTTTTGATTGGTCAATCGCTGTCAGATAATGAAAAAAATTTCCAACTCTTCCCCAAGAATTCTGACGTCCATTATAAAAAACATATAATGTACAAGTACAAGCGCTGTTAATTAACTGCTTCTAAAAACAAACATTCGCCGAAAAAGAACACTTGTCTGAAAAATACACTTGTCGAAAAAAGAACACTAATGTCGGAAAAAGACACTTGTCTGAAGAAGAACACTTGTCTGAAAAAGAACACTTGTCTGAAAAGAACACTTGTCTGAAAAAAGAACACTTGTCTGAAAAAGAACACTTGTCTGAAAAAGAATCCTTGTCTGAAAAAGAACTCTTGTCTGAAAAGAACTCTTGTCTGAAAAGAAAACTTGTCTGAAAAAGAACACTTGTCTGAAAAAGAACCGCCTACCTGACGAGCCGCACCAGCAAGAGAAACTTGTCGAGGACTTCCCCCTTTAGACAGAGTTCTATCTAGAGCGTCTTTCTGCGTTCTAATGATACTATCTCTGGGGGGTTTGGGGATTGTGAACCGACTGATAAAAACGATGATGTTTATACTTGAGGCAAATCACAAACATTAGATCATAACCAAAACAATTGTTAATAAATTGAATATACACTCCCAAAATTCGATAAAAAGTACCTAAAATCTTACCTCTCAGTAACCTCCTTCTGAAGACGAGCGACCTCTATCTCCAGATTTAACCACTCGTCAGACTGTTCGAAATCTAGCTGCTTGGCTTCTTGGCTTCGACTGGCTGTCGAGGATAAAAGGACGGATATTATTACTTTATACGAATACTATACTGTAATGACACATGACCGACATTATGATGAGTGGGGTGGTGGTCCAATTTGAATGACTTCATTAGACTAAATATGGACCGGTCATTGCTTTAGTAGTCTTGGAGTTCTTTTGTTATCGGAAATGCTTTTTTCTTTAATGCAACTATAATACGGTCAGACTCGACACTCGTAAAAAGGAGTGGATTAAATGGATGCATCTAGCATAACGTAATTATATCCATGGGGTTGCAGAATTGGACATTTTGACGTGAGACATCTAATATTACTTAGGTGGGTCTGGTGAGATGATACACTGCTGAACAAAAAAAAATCTGGCATTTAATTATGAAATAAAATACAAAATGATAACCAAATTTAATTACAAAAATCTGTAAATATACACACTAAAATAAGGTTTGAGTAAAAATCAAGAGCCTAGTTGTCTTCACATAAAAACAGTTTTCTATTCCGTCGACGCGGTCGTAGATCCGGTTCGGGCAGCAGTCTCAATTTTCTCCTTCAAAACTTCCTCCCTCCTCTTCCTGGCTCGACGATTCTGATACCACACTTTGATTCGTCCCGCGTGAATATTGAGCTCCTTGCTAAGTTTCTCTCGCTGGTCCTTGGTGAGGAAAGGGTTGGTGCTGAAGGACTGTTCTAGTCGCTCCGTCTGAAAGGGAGTGTACACCGTTCGCTCGTTCATCCCAGAAGTGAGCTTCGGAAGAGCCTCATAATTCTTGGGTAGTTTGGGTATCTTAACTTTCGTGACGGTTAGATCGTCGAGGAACTGTCGGTAGTTGGTGGGTTTGGTGGTGGGGAAGGGGGAGGACCTCGCGTCAGCCGGCAGGTAATGGAACACGTCCAGAGCACGTCTGTCTGATCTTCTCTCGCAGAATCTCAAGATGGAGGAAGACATGGTGGGAGAGAGGAGAGGGGGGCTGGTGGAAGAGGCGCTGGGTGAGGTTGAGGGAGATTGCAACAGGTTGGAGGAGCCTGGACTGGTGGGTTGAGCGGACTGAGCTGTGTTGAGTTCGGTGTTTAGGAGAGAGCTCGTGGAGAGTTGTGGTGATGTGGGCGGAATGGGCGGGAGTTCTCCAACTTGGGAGAATGGGAGAGCCGAAAGTAGTGACATAGGTGGGATTGTTCCGCCGTTGACCAGGAGTTCCCGTACTTTGTCGGCGGGTATGGGGACCAGAACCATGGGTGTGGCAGTGGGGACAGCGACGGGTGGTGCAGGTGCACTCTGTAGAAAAAAATCAGAACTCAAGTCGATGCGGGGTCGTTTGGCAAGTGGTGGTTTAACTTCGTCGATCTCTTCTCGAGGGGAAACTCTCTGTAGTTCCCTGCTCAGTTCGTTTTTGATCCGAAGAAGAGTCTGAGCTGCTTGAACCGTATCGGGACTGGAGAGGATGGGAGGACACGTACTGGAGATGATAGGCGTACAAGGGGCATCTTCTGATAGTGAAACATGGACTGAGGGAGCAGAGAAATGTTCGGTAGTCAGCACATCAACAATCTCCTCCTTGACTCTAACTGTGTCCTGTGAACCTGGAGATTTAGATGAGTTTTGTTTTAAGGAATCCAGGGCATCTTTTAGGAGTTGAGCCTCGTTTTGAGAGTGTCTGATGAGTTTGTCGAGGGTGAAGAGCAGCTCCTGCTTGATCTCCGTGTTGGGCAGCAAAGCCGACATTCTGAGAAATGATGGAAGGTAAGAAACCCGACACGTTTTTATCTGGTGGTATGGTGCTTGTGAGATGACATTTAATCACGTGGTACGTAATTAACTGAGCTGTACACGTCACAGAAACTGTCTCGTCACGTGTCTATTAGTGATAATGAGGAGGTCACGTGAGATTGTGCTTAGTGTGAGGCCGGCACGTCGTTACGTGAGATTGTGCTTGGTATGAGGCCGGCACGCCCCGTCACTCAACCCAATTATTGCCTATTGGAGTCAATTATTGATTGATGGTAACCAGATCCAAGTGTCTGGCGATGCCTTATTAAAAGTTGAGGTGTCAGACAATGAGAAAAAAGAAACTATTGATATTAAGAAGATTACAAAATAGACTGTTGCTGCAACTTACGAGACCGAATTCCAAAAATCAAAGATCATTGAGTATGAAGAACAAATGGAACAAGTGACCGTTAGAAGCATTAGAATGGGTAGGTTATCGACAAGAAGCTTAGCAAAAAGACCATCGTAAGAAAAATACATATGGACGTGAAAGGATAAAGTTTCATAGTACAGGCCGAAGATATGTACTGTATAATATACATGACAAAGGACGCGACAAAGATTAAGAATACACAATGAGCGTACAGTCCGCAACGGCTGTTGTTGGGAGACGAATTATTATAGCTGTATCCATGGTAACAGATTCTATGAGTCCAGATCATAATTAGATGCTGGTGGCGTGATCGTCATTATTGTGAGTTGGCGGCGGAACACTCCAGCCACCCTGCGCCATCTGTACCACCTCGGCAGGGTTGTCATATGTGTGCCGTGTTTAAATTATATCATCGGTTTATAAAGCACCAAACAGGGCTTTAAACAGCCGTTAACCGAATCTGGTGCACTAGTTGGTGACTGATTGATTGTGGATGCCGAGAAAAGTGGAGGGGTAGCAGGGAAGGAGATTTGCTGTTATTTGATACCCTGTTAGTGATAGCTGCGGTGCATGTTCAGGGGGGAGAAATTTGTCAGTATCCAAAATAAAAGCAGGTTCCATGGTGAGTGTCGTTAGTTAGGATTACAGCTGCTCATCATGTGAACAGACCAGGTAATCGATAGATCTATGTCTTTCAATCGATTAACGTCATGATAAGATTTAGTACATATTTCAATCGGAAGAAATTTAGGGGTACAACTTACGATTACGAAATATAATACGTTTTAGGGTAGAAGAAATCTAATATCAATCTTATTTTGCTGAAGATAATGTTGCCATCAAACAAAACCTGTAACCTGGGAGGCTGGAACTTAATTGATATACTTATTGCTATTTCTTCCATGAAGGGAAGTTCTGTTATCTAAGCCTAAGCCCATAAGAACTGAAAAACATTTTGAGGGAAAGCAGTAAGCACGGTTATTCTTTTTTTAAATTATATCGGCGTTGACAGATTCTCGCAAATTAGAGGACGGTAGTGGCTGGACTCCTGGCCAGCGATGATACCAAAACCTTTCATCCAGTTTCGTAAGATAAACAACTAAAAAGCAAGTGGTGGCAGTGGTCATGATATAAGAGTCTAAGGAAAGTACAGTAAACAAGGGAAAGTTGTGTACGAGAGGTGTATCTATTCTGAGCAAAGTATGAAGACACATCAAACGTACGGATAAACAGTGAGCTCAGAAGCTTATAGATAGTATTCAAGTGTAACGAAGCGCGGTAGGAGAAAACTAAAAAAATTGATGGAGTAAAACACAAGAGAAACGAGTGAAAACGGACTAAATGAGGGAGTAAAAACTCGGGGAAAAAAAGGAAAACAGATAAATTGAGGAAGTAATAAAACTCAAGCGAAATAGGAGAAAACGGATAAACTCAAGCGAAACAGAAAAAAACGGATAAAACTCAAGCGATACGGGAGAAAACGGATGAATTGAGGAAGTAATAGAACTCAAGCGAATCAGGAGAAAACGGATAAAACTCAAGCGAGACGGGAGAATACGGATGAATTGAGGGAGTAATTAAACTCAAGCGAAACAGGAGAAAACGGATGAATTGAGGGAGTAAAAACTTAAGACAAGCTTACTGACCCGGTCTGGTAGCACGCTATATATTGAGCTGCTTATTGTGTGCTTATTTCACACACATACACTCACATGCTTGCCAAGAATCGTAACCCGAAAATTATTTATGTGCAGCAATAGAACTGTTTAGTATTCTATCTAAGTTTCAATGTTATAGAGTTATGGTACCTAGTTTAAAATATAAATCTGACTGAAGACATCCAATCAGAAATAATTGCATGTCAACGGTTCTTGGGTTATCTATCAATGACTAATTAATGACTTAAACATAACTTGCAAGTTTTACTGTAAGACAAGTTTCATTAAGCTGACAAGCTGTTGGTAAGCAGTCAGTACCATAATATTTCATATCAATTCCAAGCCCACTGGGCCAGCAAAGTAGGTGCTTATCATAAATTCAATGGTGGTTTACTATTAAGCATAAAAACTAGACTTCACGATTGATATCTATTAATCCGCTAGAAAGGGTTGTATTAAAATGCTTAAGACAGGATTTGAACGACTTAACATAGCGAATTACAGTCGTATCACAGCTGATATAATACTAAAAGCGTCTTCTAAATTAACTTTAAATTGCGGAAAGTTTGCAAAATTTGACGATCACAATAGAAAAATTGTAGGGTTGGTCAACGCTCACAGAACGAATTTTAGTAAACTAGCAAATCCGCGAGTAATTAGTGATGAAATCGGAGAATTTTAAACATAAAAAGTGCTCATTGAAATCAGTCAAAAATAGTCCGGACTGTGTAACTTGATTGTGCGATAGTCTAATTAGCATTAGCTCTAAGTCTTAGCTTAAAGGGTATTCTTGTCCATTGTCTAATAGATGATCATGCCATGAAGCCCCCGCATTGACGTTGGACAGTGAATTATACAAATTTATTGAAAACTCTCCAATAAATTAACCACGGATGACATTAAAGAAAGGAGAGGTATTGAATAATCTTACCTTCTTTAGAGAAAATGTCGTGTTCAAGTTTCGTGTTGTACTCGCGAAGATCTTCAATCGTTATGTTTAGCTCAGCGATAATCAGATCAGATTTTGCCATTTCCTCCTGAAGGCCCCTGATTTCTGCTTTCAGGCCCTCCTCGGTCAGCTCCTGGGGTAATCAAATGTTGACAACTTGGTCGCTCGGAGAGATTTAACGAGGGTTAAAGTGAGTGGGGGCGGCATGACAAATTCGCCATCATCCCCACTTCTCAAATGAGTTAGAGTTTTTTCACTTAATTGCGTAAAGGTATAGAAATCTGATATTTTTAGGATCACAATCAAGGTCCGACATGTTTCAAAATTTGCAGCACTAAAAATATCAGGAATAAAGTACAGGAATATATAAGTAAACGGATAGGACGTACATTGCCAACGGTGGGAAGTATTCAGTATCACCAAAGTTGGCCTCCTCTAAATTTTGTTTTTTAAAACGATAGCTCAAAAACGAAACTCAATGCCAAAGTAACAGCTAAGAACTAAGCTATGCAACATTTAGATGTGGCGAATCCCGTGTGATGTCAACTTCCTTTACTCAATGTAAAAATTTGAGCGGTCAAGGAGAGCACTCACTGGATAGTGTGCAAAGTAACGCGTGTGTAAAGTAGAGATCTTAGAAATGGCAGATCGGAGAACAATGACTAATGACTACTCGCCAGTATCAAACTTCGAGTACGGTATCATGTATAGTTTTAATTTTATAGAGAGCTAATATAGTAGTTCATTAAACCCGACTTCAATCTTTCGAAAAACACGGCAAAAAAATAGTCTGAGGGATTTTGCTATCGAAGACAAGAGATTGGTAATCAAAATTGAATTGGCAATACTTCAGCATTTTCTTTTTTAGCTGGCATCTAACTTTTTAGATTTGTTCGGACTTATCAATAAATAATCGGATTATCTCTATTTTCTTAAATTTAATTTATCATCACATATTTCAATTTAAAATTCAGACATCTTTGATTTTACCAGTAAGGATTAGTTTGTTAAAGATGAGAATTTTATCGAGAAAATGAAGTCACATAACTTTAAACATCCTGCAAGGAAAGACATAACAATAAATCATTTCAAAAACGTCTGAGCATTGTTTTGACTCGGTCAGCAGATTATCAAAAGTTTGTACTAGCTTCTTAGCGAGAGAATTTGGTCGATATGAGGCGATTTTGCTCTACAATAGCAAAACGGTTAAACGAAAATACCGAACAGGTTGTAAAATGGAAAACTTTTCATGGCGACTAATTATACGGCAATTTTCCAACATATGGCGAGTAAGGAGCACTTATCTCAGCAGGTAGTTAACCTGGTAGTTTATCTTCACACCTCTCGTTCGTTTACACACACTCACACAGACACAGACACACAGACACAGATACAGTCAAAGACACAGACACAGACACAGACACAGACACACAGACACACAGACACAGACACAGACACAGACACAGACACACAGACACAACACAGACACAACACACAGACACAGACACAGACACAGACTACAGACACTAGACACAGACACTAGACACAGACACAG
>JH153760.1:208578-222463 GCA_000226015.1 Mnemiopsis leidyi | reverse complement strand
GACACAGACACAGACACAACACAGACACACAGACACAGACACACAGACACACACAGACACACACAGACACACACAGACACACACAGACACACACAGATACATACACAGACACAGACACACACACAGACACACACACACAGACACACACACAAAAGTTACCTCAGCCCTCCTGCCCTCAACTCTACAGAAAACTTCTCCCGTGGCACAAAAATTACACCAACCCCAATTTCGGTTACAGCCACGTTATTCCCAGTATTCAATTTATTCAACATCCATCCAGCTTTCCGTACTTTAAGAGCCGCACATTAATTTAATGCATGTGGTCCTTTTATAAAAGCAATAATGCCGAATTTAATTGGTCTTTATGATTGCTATCCAGCTTGAATGTAAGGCGTCAACTTTACTACAACCGCACCAACTACAATTTTGATTTTTTTACTTTACACCATCCACCTACCTTCATGACGAGAGTCGGCACAGTCAAGAACAAAAATCATAACGTGAATCCATTCGGGCGAGCAAAAATACAATGCAGTGAAACAAAATTCAAGAATTACATCTGATCATTCAAGGGGAAACAAGATCTGAGGTGCCAGAACATTGACATGGAAAGGAGACTGGTTGCAGGATTATGAAAGGAAATACTCTTTCGAATTGAATCAATTATCTTTAAACCAATTTGCGGCAAAATTAAGTTAACGTAATTAGAATAAGAGGTTGTCATGGTTATATGCTCGTAAAGCAGAGAAAATACTGTCGGATAGGTAAATTATTCAATCAACATTCAACAGTTGCTACAAGTTACAACGCAGTTGTTACGATCTACCCCTGGTAAAATTACCTATTTTAAGGCCGCTGGACTATCTATAGGATCTGACTCTTGCGGATATCCCAAAGGTTAACACATGTACACCCGAATTACAAGTGGGTTGATCCAACTACTGGGAGGGCCATCTGACACCGATAACAAGCCTTGCAATGCAGCTGAAGCCGGGAAAACGCCGTTACTATGAGCTTCATATCACCATATACATACTACCTATTGTGGTACTGTATATACATACTACCTGTATATACATACTACCTATTGTAGTACTGTGGGAATTCCACCTGACTGTAGTCACTGTATACCATATAGTAGGATATTTATTTGAGATATGCTCGAGCTTGCAAGGAAGATTTTTTATCATTCTTAAACCTAAAATAGGCTTGTCAAAAATGCAAAAGTTTAAAATTTGAAAATTTCCTTTTCACAAATTGGATCAGTGAAAATTAATACTTGATTAGTAAAAATAAATACTGGATCAGTAAAACTAAAAATAAATACTGGATCAGTAAAAATAAAGACTGGATCAGTGAAAAATTAATACAACCATAAAAATGGATAGCTGCAGTCGGACACATTTCTTAAAGAAGCCGACAATTCAATTCCTTACAAACAATCATTATCAAGGGTCACATATATAGACTGCAATTACACGTCAATTATACATCAATCAAAAATCAATTAGGTACAATACGGGTGAGTGAATAAAAATGGCTTCAGTTTTATAATTATTAGTACCTGACCCACCTTCTATTGTAACTCCGATGGTCGAGACATGTTGATCAGAGCTGTAAAAACGTACCAAATGAGAGGAGCGTACATAATACAATGGAGAAGGAACAAAAGAGAGGACACACAAAGAAAGGTTATAGTTGGTACGTTTATTCCAAACATGTGAACTTGAGGGAGGTGCCGTGTAATGAGCCTTCTAAACACACTAGCTCGGCCGAGCGGTGAAAATGAGATTTGTTTTCTACTCGTTATAGTTTTACACGTTTTACTAATAGCCTAATCAGATTGTTGTCGGTTCAAGTGCAACGATTAGTTTTTATTTTTACAGAAAAGTACAGTCTCAATTTTGTTTTAACTCAAACATCAAAATTCGTTACAAGCTCACAATGGTAGAAACGATCAAAAGAATCACACGGAAAGAAATGGATTATTTCACATTAACATTCCTCGTCGGGAGCGACGGTGAAGGGCGATTCACTGAATCAGTACAAGAACACAAGACTGGTATAGGTCATTACAATCGTCAGTGTTGTTCATTGAGAGATAACAAATACCACAAAGTCGGACTTATCGGCCCAAATAAGGAGTTACTACATAAACATATCTATGAATCTATCATCGTAATTACGTAGGAACTAGCTAAGAGTTAGGACACCACAATAATAATAACAATGATTATAAGCAGAGCGAGAGGAATCAGAGACGTATAACAGATCAGGTGCACACTGATAATCACAGTACGTCACACATACGAGTAGTAAACACCAAGCCTGGTCAGGGGCAGGGCAGTCAGAGAGCACTTTAACTGCGGAGTATTGAGAGAGCTCTGTTACTCCAGGAGCAGGGCAGTCAGAGAGCGCTCCTACTCCACGAGCAGTAGTTAAACATAGTTGGAAACCTGGAGGTGGATTGGTCTGGCTTCTACCAGCAGCAGCAGCAGCTCCTTGGGTACTACACTGCAGTGGTTAGGGAGGCCGGGTAATGAGTTATTAAGGAGGTACACGGAAATTGGGGGTTGTCGTTGGATGTGGGGTACATGTCAGCAGACCGTGTGGTGTAGACGGTAATTGTGACGTAAAGTTGTGATGTAATGATGTGTTTAGTGTAGTATAATCATAGTACTGTAGTAGTACGTCTGTTGTCGGGGGTAAAGTTAAACTTATAGTTGTGCTATTACATGTGGAGTGGATACGAGGATATTGCTATTTAAAAACGGCGCGTTTCTTTGCTAGGACTAGGAGTAGGAGCAAGGAATTACCCTACAGAGCTATTGGAATAAAACATATTTCAACAGTTTCAGTCAGCGAAATCTAAACGAAAACGGTATAAATCTCAACAATCTCATTCCAGCCGACAGCGATTCTAAATACTTTTCGTCTGAAAAACAGACTAAAGAGAAAAGACATTAGCACGATGTAGAACTAGTAGTTATGGAACATTCGATACGGACCTGCCATAGACCAAAGACCAAATCTTACCTTATTGGGCGAAGAAGAACAAGGAACTTGCTCGGCGTATTTGAATGGAGAACTCTCTTTTTTCACGATTTTACCGTCACGTCCTACCTCCACCATACTCTAGCGGGGAATAGCAGTATTATCAAGTTGGCGATAATGGCCCATGAACCATATAACGGGTAAGTTTATAGGAACAGCTTGGGAAAGTAACTGCAATGTTCACATTTCCCAACACATCTTCTCTAGAGATTTTGTACAGCAAATTGATGAAGTATTGACGCCCAGTTCCCTCAACGGACGTTGTGCATAGTTCAAACTGTGGTTAGGCAAGTAACCTTATATCATTTAGACTGAAAGTAAACTGCACACAAATCTGCAGTCTCAAGAAAAAAGGTTTCACTAATTTTCACAGCCGCGAGTTCCTGTCTTCCATCAAAATTAGGATTTCCAGGAATTTCATAATGGAAATGAAACTGCCCAAAAACACTTGACAACTGTTTTACTCACGTGCTCAGTTCTGAGAGGCGAATCTCCGCTGTCCCCTTCAACGTAATGGTCTGTCTGGTGGCTGGCGGACAGGACAAGACTTCTTGAAACGTCCCGAGTCTCAACTTTTATAGGTTTCATCGTGTTTCCCTCATCCTCTACTTGATCTTCTTCAATTCTGTCTTTATCCTCTTTTCTTTTATCTCCACATTTTTCAATAAATCCTTCTTCATATTCGATATCGCTTTCTTCTTTAAGTTTAAAATCCAAAGAACGGACTACAGGCTCCTCCTCACACTTAATCTCGGGAGTGGTAACTACTTGCTGAGCAGGATAGACAGGCTCGTGTTTGTCTACCTCTATCAGCATGTCCTCTGTTTCTGATTCCAGGAAGGCTTCCAGAGAATGATCCAAATCGACAGGCTCGTCTAGATTTAGAGTCGCTGCACTTAGCTCTTCAAAATTCAAGGTTGTTGCACTTAGCTCTTCAAAATTCAAGGTCGTAGTACACGGCTTTTCTAGATTCAAAGTCGTTGCACTCGGCTCTTCTAGATTCAAAGTCGTTGTACTCGGCTCTTCTAGATTCAAAGTCGTTGCACTCGGCTCTTCTAGATTCAAGATCGCTGTACTCGGCTCTTCTAGATTCAAGATCGCTGTACTCGGCTCTTCTAGATTCAAAGTCGTAGTACTGGGCTCTTCTAGATTCAAAGTTGTAGTATTGGGTTCTTCTAGATTTAAAGTCGTAGTACTGGGCTCTTCTAGATTCAAAGTCGTAGTATTGGGTTCTTCTAGATTCAAATTCGTAGTACTGGGCTTTTCTAGATTCAATGTCGCTGTACCCGGTTCTTCAGAATTCAAGATCGCTGTACCCGGTTCGTCAGAATTCAAGGTTGTTGTACTAGGTTCTTCTAGATTCAAGGTTACTGCACAGGGCTCTTCTGAATTCAATGGCTTTGCACTCGGAGCTTCTGGCTTAGGAATAGCAACCTAAACGAGATTGATCAATGAACTTTTAGACAATCTAAATGTATAACAGCATATTGACATGACATTCATAGCACGAACAGTAAAATGAAAACCACAATAAATAACAAACGATGCAACACAATCAAAAAATTGCTCCACCTGACTAGAAGAAATGCTGGATCTAGGAGTAAGCTTGTATCCGGCCTTGAAGTGGCTCCCTACCAGTTCGTCCTCTGGAAAACGGCAAAAATCAGCAGGGTCAATTTTAAAAGTGGTAAAGTAGACTGTCATTGAATCTATTTGGGGCAAATAGTTTCACGGAGTCGGCCAAAGCTTCATTCATTTACCGAAATCAAACACCAAGAAATTTAATTAGAGAAAGACCAGATAAGCTCACGTGCGGTACGAACCTGAATCCTCCCCAGGGGTTATGAGATCTAGTTCTGGTTGAGAACGCCTCCTTTCTGAGCTGCTCTTCCTTCTCTTCACTCTGACCGGCTTTATCTTCCCTGGCTCCTCGTCTGTACTGTCGTCCTTGTCACTTTCACTATTTGACAATGTCCTAGAAGTGTGATAGTCGTCATATAATGTCCAGGTTAATGAAGATCAGCTGGGGAGGTGAAATTTCTTCAACTCCAATCTCTATCGAGAAATATTTACCTGCACGGTTTATCTAGAACTTGACAGATCACAATCTGTATAATTTAGCAAGAAGCTTGGCTTCATAGGCCAGACCCCGCATAAGCCATAATGTTCTCGTATTTGTAAGGGCCTAAGGGCAATCTATGATTTAACCCATGGAAAGGACTTAGATTCTTTGATATTGGGCCTCGCTAGAGTTCCCCTGTCAACGTATTCAGTTAAGGCATAAACGAGCATGAACTATTCGATATAATCTAAGGCCGGTATGCACAATATACAGTTCCCAAGGCAAGGCAACGAATCTATGACTATAAAGTCGATTTGAATCTAGTGATGATGTTTATCAGTTTATGCATCACATTGGTTTTTCCGCTCAAGTCTTAACTAAAAACACGGATTTATCTAATTAAACAGACCAATTCGAAGAAAAAATTCTCCATATACAAATATGTGGCACACAACTATAGGTTTCAGGAACACAATAACGTTGTTACGGTGATTTACACTGTTTGATAATTACAGGACAATCTGCTCTGGGCTTCGAATTAAATACCAATAAAATGATGGACCCGTATTAGTTGACTGGGTGGGCAAGGTAATGCTCATTTAAATCGCTATCCGACAGAATGACGTCAACTGAAACCTGGCAACATGGAAACTTATTCAACAGCCATGTTGGAAAGTTTTTACTGGTAACTGACGACTTGGTAAAATGCTTTTTGATTCAAATTTTATAGAATACAAAAGAACAGACGACCTAAGAAATGAGCTTGGTCTCGCTGATCAGACCAGCTTTACCTGGGATAATCTAAGTATACTTCTCAATTCTAGCTCGACTAAAAGCATACCTTTGTGGTTGAACTTTTAAACAGGATTTAACCACGGTTTTAAGAATTACAACGGATATAGCACCTTTTAAAACCCGTTATAAACGCTACATTGTACATACTTGCTCTTAGCTGACAACTCGTATCCAAGAAACGCTGGGTTAGGTTTCAGATCTGAGTTGAGATCGTGATTAGGGTCAACTTCGGGGTAGGGCTCCAAAACCGCTGGAGGTTTGGGCTTTGTACTTAAATTCTTCACCGAGGGACTAGGCTCAATATTGAGGTTAATTCTGGAGTCAAACTCGGCATCACTCTCAGACAGATCAGTGTCGGAGCTCGGCGAGATACTGGTGTCAGATAGAGCCTGTTGGAGATAAGGTTATTGGCGGTGGTGATGGTTGTCAGATAGAACCTGTTGGAGAGATGGTTATAGGCGGTGGTGATGGTAGTCTAATAGAACCCGTTGGAGAGATGGTTATTGGCGGTGGTGATGATTGTCTGATAGAACCTGTTGGAGAGATGGTTATTGGCGGTGCTGATGGTTGTCTGATAGAACCTGTTGGAGAGAAGGTTATAGGCGGTGGTAATGGTTGTCAGATAGAACCTGTTGGAAAGATGGTTATTGGCGGTGATGATGGTTGTCAGATAGAACCTGTTGAAGAGAGGGTTATTGGCGTCGGTGATGGTTGTCAGATAGAACCTGTTGAAGAGAGGGGTATTGGCGGTGGTGATAGTTGTCAGATAGAACCTGTTGGAGAGATGGTTATTGGCGTCGGTGATGCTTGTCAGATAGAACCTGTTGGAGAGATGGCTATTGGCGGTGGTGATGGTTGAACCATCTAGAGCTCATAGTCAACGTTATACTTATAACGAGTAAATAAGTAAAATGGCTAAATTGATAGAAATAATTGTTTACACATTAAGAGCGACAAAATACAAACAGCAGCACGATTATGAAGTTTGAGACTGAGCAGCCGTCCTGGATTTTTGAAGCAAAACATGTCCTCTCAAATCTTTACATCCGAGTAGGATTCTGTGTAGCACTCCTTCCCATCACAAGCGTTTGTAAGGTAATGTTTTGGGCAAAATTTCAAAGATCAGAAACCAACAGTAAACCAGAATGGGCAAGTTAGTATACATTTAAGTGCCACAGAACCAAATGCAATGACCAAGTGTTGTGCAATATAATAAACCGACAAGGTTTCATGTTTCCATAAAACATAAAAATACTGCACTGTGTAACCTATACATAATTAGACACTATAAAGTCGTTGTGAGGGCAGAGGAAGATATGCGTATAGTCGGTATTGTTTTGTCATTTTTATTGTTGCTCAGTTATGTGCAATGATCTTTTTTATCGGCAACATGCACAAGAAACCAATTCAGCTAGTTTTGATCTCGTTGTAACTCACACACACAAACACACACACCTTCACGAATGACTATTTCTGGGAAGTTATTTAGCTGGTTCAGAAATGTATTTGGAAGAGTTCAAATCTTTCAAAAAAAGATTTAATAACATTTCTATGCTTCACTGACCTCGTTCTTAATGAACCTGTTTAACGCGAATTTTATTTGCTAGTATTTAAGCATAAAAGTTTACTTATTCCATATATCAAAAGGATGCCATAGCAAAGCATACAGAATTGGGGTTAAAATAATAATTGCTGGTGTCTGGTAAAACCTCAGTATTTAAAATGAACTTTAATTACTAAACATTCCTCAGTCGATTTTAAAACTTTAAAACGAGACTTCGAGAAAAACCTAGACGTTGTGCATGAACATGATTCTCGAAGTAAGATTGGATCGAGTTAATCAGTTCTCAACTTACCCAGGTATTTACTATTAAACAAAATTATACTATTCAGCTCAAAAATTATTGAATAATTGATATATGAATGATTGAATGATTGATCTTATTCTTGAAAATTTCTGAACATTTTGATTGATCTACATAATGACCGATATTCATGTCATCGATCTAATTCTATCAAGTACAAAGCTTTAGATATAGTTGACGGACAACTTTCATTGATATAATGACTATCGTATGAGAATGCGATTTTTTCCAGCATGCGTAATACTTACTGCTTATTGCTTAACGCATTTTGAGAAGCAGTGGCGTGTTAATGAACACAAGGCAGATGGCAAATTACAATGTGTAACATAACGTATCTTGTTTAAGTGTTTAGTTCTGTATGTGCAATCTTTTCGACAGCCTCAACTTACTCATTGATTAGAATTAATTATAATGCCTCCAAAGATATGCTTTTTACCTTTGAGGAAATTCATTTAGCGTTTGAGTTGGATTTTACCAGCTTTTAGTAAAATATTAATATGGACTGCTTGATACAAAAACAATTTGCGTCTTTAGGGTTTATTCATTTCTCAAATATAGCAGTTATATAAGTGCATGTAAAAGAATTTCAATATTTCCTTCGTTGTTACTCGCAACATACTAAGCTCCTCCAAAGCCAATTAATGTTTCTGCAGGTACTTAAATTCTTGATGGGGAGAAACTTGACCGAGTGCATATCAGGATCCATTCTTGCAGGAATTTTGACACAAATTTTTATAGAAAAATCTTTGCAGACCCTTTTGTCGGATACAATATACTTGGACGAGTGGGGTATTGTCTCAAGAAACATGTTTGTCAAAAATTATCCCAAATTATGTGAAAGGAAGGCTATGGGTTATTGGATTGAACTGGTGACCGTTCCGTCATTTTTCTCCCTCTTGACCGTTATCAAAGTAACGAGAAACAAGCTACGGAACGGAATAACGGTCTTGACGACAACATTTATCCTTAATATGTCGGTCAGCGATTTCGGATACTATGCAGTTCTGTGTACCAGTCAAGGAACTAACTACAACTTCTTCCTCGAGGGGATAAACCCAGCCAACCTATGTGTTGCTATCACACTTCTTATACTGGGTCTAGCACCGATAATCATTACTTTCACATTCATTTGTTCCAACCCGAAGCGTAGGACTACAGAAGGGTTTATAGAGAGGACTAGTGTTCCAGAACACATTCACATATCTCCAGACTCACCAGGTTCAGAGAGGTGGGCTACATCACGGTACCCGGGTCCTGGACAGTCTCCGTGGGATAATCTTGGGTAGGGCTAGACTGATGAAATTTACAGTGAGATGTTATATCGGATGCTGGTTGGTGAGACACAGTTGAAAGTCCTGACTTAGCAAAAGTGCTTCGCAAATATGGCAATCGAAATAGAGTCTTAAGAGATGCAGGCAAGATCTGGTGGATAAATCTTGACCTGACTTTATCAGAGCGACAGGCTAATTACAGAGCTAGGGAAATGATGAGAGGCAGAAGAAGTAGCGGTCTCGGACATTCATCTTAAATGCTCAAGTTTTGTATTAGGAGGAGTGCAATTGATAATTGAGACGTTATAATGCTTTAGTATTGAATGTTTGATTGAATGTTTAAGATTGGCGTGAGTTTAGGTTAAGTTTTTGATTGCATTTAAGTTCATGGTGTTGACACAATTTATAGCGAGATTCAGAACTTTTAGCTCGATTTTTAAGTCATTTGACTTTGAGTTGACGTATGACATTGTCAAAAGTACTATTACTATTACTACTGGTGCTTTAAAGACATTTGGAATTCGACTGAAATTTCTGACAGCTTGGGGATGAATTCTTTTTTCCCAGCCAAAGAATTGTTCAATTCATTAGATGGACGCCAATGGAATCGTTCTTGCTATTGGGATTTTGGACTAGACTTAGCCAAGATTAATTCGCTTTGTTATGACTTAATTAAAATAATTGAAACATTCCGAGAAGGGATTTGACAGCTGAGTCAGTGTTTCTGGATTCAGGCAAAAAGTTTTGCAGTTTTTTGCATGTACAGTACACGTTCAAGTCGAGCCAGAAAATCTCCTTAAAAATCGGCTTAATTCAGATGCCGAGTTTGTAAATGTTTTAGTTCTTCTTGGAGACAAAATAAAACAACTCAGTTATTAGTTGAGCTGGCAAAATAGATAAATGTAATGCATATAAAATTTGAGTACATATAAAACGAAATACAAAGAATTTCCGCCATTACTTGATTATGAAAACGCTAAGGATACTCGACTTGAACGTGCCCCTCTACAACCAAAAAATGCACAACTTCTCTGTAGTAATAAAAAGCTAAAAGTTCAAGCGTAGCAAAAGTTCAAGATAATGCTTCAGCGTGTCAGCAATTACCACAGAACCTTGTTGTAAAACCTATTATTGTCATCGAAAACGATATTTATGAACCATCATCTTCAGAATCCGAACTCAATTCTTCAGAGGATTCATCTAAAATCTGAAATTTCGTATTCATAGACAATCATGGTGTTAACTGTAGGGCAACTAAAATATCTATTAAAGTCAAAATTTGGCACTTAATTGTAAAATGTAATTTTAGCTGGACATTGTTTCATTAGCGAATATTGCTGTTGTGTTTAAGGTTTGTAAAACGTATGACTATTTTAAATGCAGATTGCAGAAGTAAAGTAGTAAACCTTAAAATTTACCTTTTTGGTACTGAAGTCTTGCTTCCATTTATCGGGTATTATAAGTCCAGGAATGTTGGGCATTCCACCTTGGGGATTACCCGTGGTTATGGGTGCTTTGTTGGCGGGAGAGGAATCAGCAGATTTCACTATGTCTCCAGCTACTGAAGTTCTCATCGACCTGTGTGCCTGGAAATATGACTAATCATAAGATCAGTCATCGTAACATGAGTTACGGCAATTGTTTTACAGCTACTTTTACGATTATTTTAAAGCAACATGAGCAACTAATACGGACGATAGCTAAACAGTGAAACCTAGAAACGTATGATGATGGGTCCCTCATTCTTATTAGTAACATTAAAATGACATCAGACATATCCCAACCTGAGGAGCTATGCCGCAAAGTTCCTCTTGCAAGCTGACTTTCCTGCTCCTAGAAGGAGCCGATAGAAGAGCAGTCCTCCCCACCAGTTTTGAGATAACATCTCCACCCTCGTCGTCCTCTTCGGAGAGCAGCTCGTCTATTGAGTAGGTCGGCATTGATCGGTTAAGTTTGGGAGGAGATGCTAAATCTCTGGGTTCTGGGGAAGGGTTCTTCGGGGGTGGTTTGTGTTGGAGATTTAGGTCCGTGTCTGTTATTTTTATCTCGATCTGCTCGTCCGAATCACACTTTTCAGCAATAGTATGCGCTTTGGTTAATTGTGCTCGGGACTTTTTCCGTTCTCTTAACATCTGGAGGTACTCGTCTGAATTCTTGTCTTTACTCTTTTCAAATACATCGTTAGAGAGGTTTCTCGCGACAGTCGCATGAACAGATGTCCCAAGTTCCACCAGGTGACGACCGCCATGACCAGTGGTCACGGCAACGCTGTACCTCATTGCCCGTTTTTCCATCATCTTCTTCATGGCAGGATCCTCAAACTTGCTCGGTCCGGTCAGCTCCTGCCGGATCTTCTCCTTGAGAGCTGCGTTTATCGGGACATGCTTCTTTGCCTTCTTACTTCCCGACGTGTCCTCATTTCCGTCAGTCTGGGTGTCCGTGGGAGTATCAGAGGGAATGTCAGACAAGCCAGATCCGGTGTAACTCAAATCAAAGTCGCTGAGATCCTCAGTGTCGGAGCTGTGTTCCCGGAGTTCAGCCTGGAGACTGTCACAGAGTCCTGACGTAAGGTCAACTGGTCGGTTTCGGGTGAGTTTGCTTATAACGTCCCGCTCCTCATCGTCCTGCAGAGGGATAAGTCTAGTAAAAAAACAGGTAGATATTACACTGATTTACAATTCTGAGCGGTGCTATATGATTAACAAATACTAACAAATTCTATGCTAAAGTAAGGAATAAATACAAAAAGAATGCGAGCTTATCAGAAGCCCTCAGATTAAAAATTGAAAAGGAAAGCTCTTGCAATGGAGTTGGTAAAGCTGATTTTTAATTTACCGTTTGAGAGAGGGAGGACGAGTGAGCAAGAATACTTTTGACCTCTGCAGCCACGGTTATCAGGATCACTCAGCAGATCTGGGTACAGTTTCGATCACATCGATTACCAAACAATTAGTCTGTAACAATATACTCCAATCACATCATTCCGATTGGCAATCTCATCCAAAGGTTCCCTTCACCCTAGTTAAAAATGCCAGTGTGCCATAACTGTCCATCATATACGGGAATATTTGAACCTTCAATCAAATCAATACTTAAAGAAATGATTTACCTGTTACGTGAGAAGAGAGGGGACTGCAGGTATGCTGGAATTAGATCGGGAGATGGCGCGGGGACGGTACAATGACAAATAAAATCAAGAGCTGAAACACCAAAAATACGGACCCAGCAAACAACTCTGCAACTACGTAAAAAGAAACCTGTGTTACGTTATTCCGGTTGATGTGGAATGAAAGTCGAAGGTCGTGATAAATTGTAGAGCTCTGACAATGAGGGCCACCCTGTTACATACGTCCGGGGTACAGTGTGACTAGGGTACTCCGTGTGTGTGTGGGTCGTGAGGTAGGGAGCACAGGGTTGTAGATATATGATAGCTCCCGCCACCTCTCAAACTGCACTAGTTAATCAAATAAGGAGGTCGGGTCATGTGGGGTAGGGGACCAGGGATGTTCTGAGGAGATTCAGGGGTTGGAAATGAATGGAACAAGGACTATAGAGGGCTACCAGGCCAGGTATTGTAAAAGGATTAAAGAATCTGTTAGTTAACTGTTACAGGGTGGTGTGTAATCTGGGCTAGAGACAAAAGCGATAAAACATTCACCTCCTAGTATTGACCAAACTTGAAGGTATCAATAAGAGTTGAACTTAAACTGTAGCACTCTATCTCTCTGTAATTGACTTCTCGAAACTAATTTGGCCAACCTATCATCTTCAGAGGAACTAAGCGAGTAAATATTTGACAATCATCATTCGAAAGATTGTAATGGGACCATCCTACGAATGGTCAGGTTACAAAGTGCCAAAGTGGACATAACTAGTATTACTTATTAGTGATCACTTAATCAGATATTTAGGGGACTGTGACCCGTGGAAACAGATAAACAAGGTACACGTGAAAAAACGAGATTGATTATGATCATTTAGTAGAGAGTCTCTGGCTCTAAAGGGGCTCTATCATTTCATCAAACTACTGGAGAGTTTATCAATAAACAGAAAAACAGATTTATAGGAGTTATCTCATAAACTCACTTAGTAGGTAGGTGACCAATTAGGGGACCAAGTCTCATCACAACATGACACGTGATATTCCTCTTTCCTAGGATACCCGGTTTTGCATTCCACATCCACTGTAGATCCTACTGGGGTTACTTCCGGAGATGGTAGAGCGTTGTCCGGATCCTGGCAGTCTGTAAGTGTTAACTTTCATGGTCCAATTGTCGTGAGCTTATATACTGTTTTATCAGAATTTCAAGGTGCGATTATATGCTATACAGGTTTATGGTGATGAAGGTTTTGTCGAGGCGGATTTTTGAAATCCTAGCCGACTAAGCTATATATATAAATGAAAGCTCTAAGAAACAGATAGTTAATAAAAACATCTCTGTCCCCTAATCTTTCTCAAAACAAAAATTACACAATTTGCAAACTTCTCCAGTGAGCTCTATCCTGAGCAATTAACGTTAAATATTTTAAATCATTTAAATCATTCAACGAAAATTTTCGAACACTGAGGTCTTGCAATATCAGTGAGAAAAGGTTTGACTGCGGTCGTCCACGTCGCCCTTGTAACTGTAAGCTGTTGACAGCAAAGATGAGCGACGAATAGGCTGGACCATCTGTAGGCCCACGCAGTACATGACCTAGCATTCTCCACCGACTATGAGCTACTCGCACTGACAATGGTTCTGCATTGCAGCATTTATACAAGATTTTGTTGGAAATGCGATGGGGATACTTGTAGTTCAAAATTGATCGTAGATGACGTCTATGAGCAATGTCCA
>JH153760.1:185950-208567 GCA_000226015.1 Mnemiopsis leidyi | reverse complement strand
ACGCGCTGGCACCATACGATATCAGCACACGATCTACCCTGCTTATAAGCACATTGCCATGGGCCAGTAAATGCATTGACCTTATTCTCAATTCTCTTCAAAGTAGCCATAGAAAGGATCTTTCTTACAGCATTCGAGAGAGTGAGGGGTCGGAGGTTCTTCACTGGACCGATGGGTTTGTTTGGCTTCTGTAAGGGGGTAATGTTAGCCTGTCCAATAGGATCAAGGTAAGAGTTTGTCTCAAAACATCTGTTGATGATGTCGGCAAAACGTCTGTGTACTGATCCAGTAGAGTACTTTAGAAGTTCATTAGGAATCCCATCTGGGCCACTGGCTCTACCATTTTTGAGACTTCTGGCAGCAGATCCGATTTCTTCACTAGTGAATGGCTTTACTAATGGTCGAGGTAGTCCCACAAAAGGCTCCAAAGGTGCTTCATCAAAAAGCTAGTATCAACAATCTTACAGAATTGTAAAAAGTCTTAAAAATCCCTCTAGTCATCACACATCATGCTAACTGAAAAGCTAGGCCATTTAAATTCAAGCTACCTTCAAACGCGACCTGGTAGTATCCACCTCTTCCATCGCTACGTCCACTGGATTCCCCGTATTTCCTGTAGGTTTTAGCTCCATTAGCTGCAGTGAAGCATTCCGTTGAGCACTGTACTGCAAATGCACTGAAACCTTGCTCTCTGGCATAGTTGTGGCAGTCCTCTTTTGGATGATTGGAGTTGATTCTGATTCCACCAGCTATAGCTCTCTTTCCTGTGTCAGTCTAACAACCCAGATAATTTGGACTACAGTAGGGCAGTCATCTTCTTTGGGAGGTCCAGCAATATCTACAATTTTAAGAGTTAGTTATTTCCTTATGTAAAATGTAGAGTAGGTAGTTTCTAACTTATTTAAAGTTTGCAAGGAACTTCTGTAGAACTGGAGTACTAACATACATTCTTGATTTTATTTGCTTTGTTTTTTCCAAAAATTAATTTTTGTAAATGAAAGAAGAATTGTGATAACAAAGGCACACCTGAAGAAGTCCGCGATACTTCGGACAGTATAAAGAAGCTTGTTATCAACAACTCTCACAGTATAAAGAACACACAGTATAAAGAACAGTATAAAGAAGCTTGTTATTAACAACTCTGACACCTAGCACACTCATGTGAATTATTGTGACCTACCGTGAATCTTAATCACGTAATGTTACTTAATCTTAATCACGTAATGTTAGTAAAGTTCCAACTGATCAGAGCAGTTTTATTACCGCTGAATTGTGTCTATCTCGCCTGTTTCTAGTCTAACAAATAATAATATTTTAAACAAGAGTAGAAAACGGGATTCCTGAATCCTGGGTAGTATGTCGATAACCTACTGTTTCGGCCATCACGCGCTCTTACGCATTTCAGGTCTGCAGGAATTTCGCAGAAATTCTAGACAATACGCGCAACGCCCGTTACGGTAAATTCCTGGGGATCTGTCGCGCAAATTTAAGGCGCAAAGTTATCAACATTGTGTCTCATGATTGGTCCTGCTTTAGATTTCAGTGGTCTAATATCCAGTTGTTTCGGACTGACATTCGAAAAGCAAGGACAGGAAAAATGAAATTCAAGAACTGGCACCTCCCCAGGAATACCTTACTTTTTTAGATCTCGTGACAAACAGAGCAACCTGATTGGACGCGGACATCAGGATCCTGGCATCTTGCCAGTCTGGCAGCCTAGGTTATTTGCGCTACTTTCCGTGCTATTATTTGTCTCCATTTGTTCGGTTCCAGATACTTGAGTTAATGAATCTAAGCTCTCCCCAATCATATGCATCTACATTCTATAAACCCCAATATCTTCTTTCATCACTTATTAGTCTAATTGTAATGTTTTACATGGACTTGCACTAAGGGCTCATCAGCTCTGCTGGGTCGTGCGTTATTTTTCAATAATATTAATACACTCGCTCAAGCTCGTGTATTATTCAAACATAACAAGCGCTGCGCAAACGTTAATATGTTTTAAGATAATTTCCAGCGTGCACGTATTTATTCCACCTATATGTCTACATCGTTGTTTTCGGGGCTTTTTTCCTTCCACTTGACTTTACTAAGAATAATTTACTCTGTATCATTTGTACAACATCAAATTCTTTATTAACTTTGAGGAATCAAGATTCAAACATAAAAAACTCTCACCATTTTGCTATCCTTCCTGGCAATACCGTTTTATGATTTTTATCTCAGTCAAAATAATACTAGATATTGACTGTGCAAATGTTTGGAGCCATATTGTCAAGAATACTTAGTCGACAGGCTTGATGCGGTTGTTTGCCAACCCATCTCTTGCAAAAGTTAAAATGAAATTGAAATTTTGGCACAGAAGAAGTTTTTGGCACATTGACGCCACAGCTAAATATATAAAATAGGTGCTATAATTCAATGCCTAACAATATATGCAAAATTCGCTGTTGCAGTATTTCCTATGTTTTGCACTTGTTAAAGATAGCACGCAACTCTATACAGTCTGTGTCCAGCCAATCAATTAAATCCATTGCAGCAACTTTGGAAACTGAGCTAATTTGAAAAGGCTTATCATCATGTTATCACTTGTTTAAACGTATCTTGTATGCTATCTTGCAAATTTTAAACGAGCTAATAGTTTAGGCTGACTTGTAAATGTTGTTGATAGTTGCATGTATCGAAAACCCCACATCTTACCTTCTCTGCAAACACGTTTGAATCTACTTTCAATCAGCTGTCGAGGAGCACAAGTTTGTTAGATTTTTGTTGGTTTGCTGCACATGCCGTTGAGTGTAGGAAGACGAAACACCTCAAAAATAATTCTAGTAAAATTGATAACTATTTGTTAAACTAGATCAGTACTAGGGGACTTATTCGGACAAAAACAGGTGATTCGTGGGATTTGTCTTGAAGAATTAAGAAAATCTGTAGATTTATTCTGTTATTGGTTCACTAGTACTCAGTAGTCAATGACTAAACACGGTTATTTGACATAAATGACAAGATGGCGACTGGACTTGGGACCAGTTCACAGTACATTACATTAATGCCCTCTGAATACCATCGGCTAGCTCAAATTATTTGTATAATAGTAGTTGTTGAAAGTATTAAAACTAAATAATTATATTGATTTATCATTCATGGCGATGAATAATCGCTAAACAGTTGATGGCAAACAAAGAAGGTTCGAGAAGTCTGTGAACCAATCCGGAAAAACAACAGTTGGCCCCTCCGCTTTGTATGAACCATCACTCACATCAGTCGTCCACCGACATTATAAGTACTATATATAAGTAAATAATTTGCCTCACACTCGTCAAATTTTGATAGGTTGGCATATATACGGGTGTCCCAAAAGTTCCTAAAAAGATTTACAATTTACTATAAATAAATTTATGGTCTGGTCGCACTTTTTTAGCAGAATAATTTATTCTAAATTTTGATCCACTTTAATTTTCTTACAGAAATACCTCTCCTGCAAGCCAACTTATCTAATTCTAAGTTAGCAAAGTTCTGTATTAACAGGTTAATTGAAATTCCTTGCAACAATTGAAAAACCCAATAACATTAACAAACAGAATTGTTTTACATTTCAAACAATGATAATGATATTATTTATTGTACCTTACCTTATCAATATTTTAAAGTTAACAGCCATTACCAATTAACGTCAACATTGCATTTTTATGCGTGTCATTCCATGAGCTATAGTATAATTTTTTTTGCTTTAAAGCAGGGACATTCCACTAAACCCAAGGATCTCTGCCGCAAGGAACCTGCAATCAGACACCCACAGCATGGTAGCTACAAAACTCCAAACAGGGAGCTAGGGAGGCCGGTGTAGTGCCTGGCCGGAACAGGGCACCTCCTGAAGTGCACTCCACCACCACTGTCTCTCGTGCAACAAAACCCTCCATCAAGCTTTACAGCAAGTGGGATGTCAATGCTCGAGAGTTTGATGTCATGGAACTTGGAAATCATTATTGAATATTGATTTAATGATTTATAATTGTTTGATAAATGTTCAAGAATCAAGAGCATCCTGCATCAGCTGACCACTGATCACATACTCCATAGGCCCATATTCCATACTTCCATAGGACGATTTTCATATCTTAATTTCTGAAAAATGTGTCGATTAGAAAATGGTTGACCTCTTATAAATTTGAAAATCGAATTTGACATAATGATCACATGAATCGTCAATCAATTTCTTTAAGCCGGTGGCGTGACCGGACCTGTCAATTGATACTGAAATATCACAACCAAGTGTCTATTCCTGCCCCAGAAAACAGCATAACAGAACCGTTATCCTGACCAAGTAATGAAATTTGTTTCTTCCCGAAGCCCTCTATTGAAACAATTTTCACAGCACTGTCTGTTTCTTGATTCTGATCGGATTTAGAACACAACAGCGTGGCAAGATTTCATTATCCCATTTGCAAATTAGCTGATAGCACTAACAGAAGCGTGGATGGCTCAAATGTCTATGGTTGCTGGGGATTGTTGGGGCGAATAAATCGTTTCGGAACCACATTTCCGAGAGTTTGCTCCAAATTTTGAGTTTTCGAAATTTTTAGTGGCAAATTGAGATGCTGTAAATTACACCAGTGCTTTCATTTCATGACGATGCATTTCGAACTTGTGGGAAAAGAAACGGCGGACTTTGTCCGAGAATTCCGCCAGAACGTTCTTTTCGGCGGACTCTGGCGGATCCGCCGCTGATCCCGCCTGAGTCCACCTGAGTCCGATCGGATCCGCCGCGGATCCGATTGGATCCGCCATCAACTCGCGGACAGTCCGCCAAAATTTTGTCCGCCAACCAGTTTTAAAGCTAAGTTCCGCCAAGTTCCACGGCGGACTTGTTCCGCCAATTTCTTTTGACGGAATAGTTCCGCGGCGGAATTATTCCGCCAACTCGCGGAACTTAACTTTAAGTCTGATTGGCGGACAAATTTTGGCGGTCTGTCCGCGAGTTGATGGCGGATCCGATTGGACTCGGGCGGACTTAGGCGGAATCCGCGGCGGATCCACCAGAGTCCGCCGAAAAGAACGTTCTGGCGGAGTCAGTTTAATCCCGAACTTGTTTCTGTTCCGGTTTCAGTTCAGGGCCAAATTTAGTTGGACCAAAACACAATTCTGCGTTTTTCAATTGTTTTTAATTATTAGAAAGTATATATCAAATAGTATGGCGCGGAATTTTTGAATTGCAACATACTCAAGGCTAAGTTATCGCTTAAAATCCAAAAAACATAGCAGCAACTATTGAGGATAGTGCAATATCAATAATGCCACCCAAAAACAGAGGAGCAGATTTCGAGAGTGGAATATCCACGTATTGTGGGAATATCTCTAGACGTACTGCATGTAAGTAATGCATCTTGCTTTTTAATTGCTTTTTTTAGATCAGATGAAAATGTTTAGTAAATTGGTTATGCTTAGTGCTAATTGTCTGATGTTCTTCGATTTCATGGATTCACCCTCAGATTTGAAACTTGCTAAAATGAGAAGTCGAGAGAAAAATATATATCGCTAATGTATTTCAAAACATACAGATTTTATAGGTAGATTTTTCGCCATTTCTAGGGATTATAATTTAATTGCTCTATCACTATGTGTTATGCAACCATTACGTCAGAGTATAATTGTGTATACATCAACGTACAGAAGAATCCAACTTTTAGACATGAACACAACTTTCTAAAGATTACCAAGCTTACAGAGGATCCTAACGGCCAAATATAATGATCTTTTTTGAGACATACTTCAGAACTATTTTGTAGAGACATACTATCTTGTACAACCATAACTACTCGTAAAATTTTGTTTGTTCGTTTCTGTAGCAGATAAAATTGCGAGCATTCCATTCGTACCCATCCGGAAATCACTCTTCCAAAGCATGCTTCAATATACCATATTATTTATACAACAATAACTTACTTAATAATTGTTATAAAGTATGCACAGTACTGCTTATTGTACGTGTAGACAACTAATTCAGGGTTGCATTGTGGGATATTCAGGAGTATACATTAACAATATAGCTAATGATCTATTCTGTAAATTTTACCGTTGATTGATGTCTACATTCACTTCCAGGAATTGTAATAGCGCCTAATAAATCGACACAATTAAAATCTTCAAAAAGATTAATTCTCAATGCACCACTTATCAACAAAAATATCGCCTAATAGTGTTCATAAATCATCTTTGTCTAATTAATCCTCAGTTCCGCTTGCATTACTTTTGTTCGTTTCTAGACTCAATCCCTCAATTGCTTCCCATATTAAGATATTAGCATATTAAATTCTCCACGATATTCTGTTTGCCAGGCGGCTTTATCCAGGCTTATAATGATAGTAGACACTAATCAAGATTTTCACATGGCCGCGGTATCCAGGTAACCAGGGTAGCCAGGTAACGATGCGGGTATTCCGGCTACCCACTACTGGTTCGCCAGCTCAATCCTATAACCGGCTGCGAAGCGAGCAGTCTACTTTTCAAGACCGGAAGTCTGGACTACCAGTAATGAGTTGCCGCAGTACACAAGCTACTGGCTACAGTATAAAACTACGAGTTCATGCTGCATGTTTTCCAAACTGTTTGATTTCTTGGGTGGAAGACCTGAGAGTGTTGTCATAACGCATTGTTTTTACGGAAGTCCCACGTGGATTCGACCAACATTTCCCGATTTGGTTTTTGTAAACTTTTCCTGAACTTCACATACAGTTTTTTTTGAGGATTCTGAACTTTCAGAATCAAGTTTTTGTTAACTACCTCGGTTTATGTCAGCAAAAGAGAAATACAAGTACTTTGAGTTGCCGACCAGAAACGCACCAGCAGATATGGAAACAGTCGACAGGAGAAGCATCTCAGCTCTACCCAACTACACGACTATAGCCCTGGAGGAGCCGTCTGATACCTCAACAGATCCGGACGGACCTGGACAAGAAACTGAGGATCTAAACAGAACGCCACTGTCTAGGCCAGGGGTTTCTGTTGTCAACACGTCAGACGACGAGCTGGAGACAAGTTTAGAGGAGGATAAAGTTTCGCTAGTTCGCAGATTTTTGGTTTGGTACAAGGGACTGTTTGTAGGTTCCATTACGGACGTGGAGGTGGCCAACATGATCAAAAGTTACGGGAAACCGCTGAAAACATTTCGAAATCACCGTAAGTTAATTTTAGTTTTTGCTAGAACTTGTGTTTGACGGCTTATTATACAGCGACATAAAATAAATTACTATATCGGATCGCACTATTATTTACAAACTTCAACAGTGCTCTAAACTGATCAGTGTGTTGGTAGTTGCAACCCTCAGTTACAGAGCTCATTCTCTCACAGAGAGGGTATCTGGTGGAGAATTGCACTTTGCAGTGCGATTAGTTACGGGCGCAATCAGGATTGGATTTGGATGTCTCGTTTTACGGAATCTATTGCCACCGACGCCACGGGAAAGTTGTGATGAAATATTATTAAAGACCCTATTATATAACATACGCCCAAAATACCGGAAATTTGGTGGTCTGATACCCAATTCAAATCGTCACACTTTGCCGAAACTGGAGCTAGCATCTGTTGCTCTCACCCACATGACCCGGGTTCGATTCCCGGCGTCGAAACATTTGGTCGGCTGGGTGGTGTAATGGATCATTTACGCCTCTCATGCAACAGACCGAGGTTCGATTCACGGCTGTGGCAACCCGGCCAGTCACCAGAGACAGACTGTGTCTGGTGGAGCGTCGGCTGGTAATGCACACTTCCTGGCTCGTAAGATGAACCTCTACAGCTAGTTATAGGTTAGTGCCTCGGTACGGAATGGCTCAGGGTTTAAAAAAGGGCACCCCACCTTAAAATATGAGCACCTCAGGCTATCCCATCTAAGGGAGTTACCTAAATTTGCATATTTGCAATGCATTGCCGAAACTGGTCCGGATTTAGCAGGACCGCGGTCTTTGAGACGTTTCCGACTTTCCGTGTATACCACGTCAAAGTACCCCATCACTGTGCAGTTCTGATCCTTTAAAGTCGAATTGCACAACCCTGAAATTCTGCCGACTTTGCATTCGAAATGTCATTGTGTAGTCCATTCTTTAGAGCTTATAAGTACTAAAGAACAAAGGAACCTCTTCATTATTTACTTATTTAGTGAGCAATTTTGGTCAATAAGTCGACGCCATTGCACGCATGTCTTTCAAAAGTATTCTAGTTAATTGCCTATTTTACTGGTTTCTATGAGATGAGACTTTTAGTATTTGAATATCACTATCATATCAGACATCGAAAAGAAAATTAGTGTATCGCCAATAAAGATTAGAATGAAATACTAAAACTTAAATAAAAGTGAAAGTATTAAGTATTATAGTGATGAATGAACGTAATCATGACTTCCTAAAGAACAAGAGGTTGATTGGGGCTCATGACGCAAATTAAACTTTAGCCAGTCTGCACAGTCATGCCCATTATCCTGATCTACGACAAACATTTTCCAGCAAATCATCAACGTAGACTGCAGTTAAATTAAATATTCCCTCGTTCACTGCAGCTACTGCTAATCACAATCATAAAGGAAGACGGAAATTATCTCCTGTCTTCATCGTCGCATCATACCAATTATTTGAGCATTTGGACACTGCACATAATAGGGCTGACCATCTTATGTGTTTGTTCAGAATTTGTATCACATGTATGATCCTTGTTGTAAAGTTGCAAACATTAATGTTGGATTGGCTTAATGAGAGGGAGGTTCGGATCGGTAGTGGCAGATGTTGTGAAACTCTGGCAACACGGACACGAGTCGGTTAACAGATTGGATCAAAACTTAAAGCAACAAATGAGAATCACCCGTAAGTAAATTACGTATTGAGTAAAAGATACATTTTTTTCTAAAGTTTAAGTTTATTTAAATCTCCATGATTGCTGCAATGAAATATGTTTCTAACCTTATGATCATGAGATAAAAATGTGTCTGTTAATTGGCAGGGTTACATTATTAATTACATATTGTCATTATGTTATTACATTAGCATAACTGGAGTTCTTGATTATCATGTCAGAATTGAGTGTAAAGCCATGAGCAGAAGTTTAATCGGTGCCAAATTATGAGCATGATTTTATCTGTAACGCAGTGCGGGTTTTACAGAATTCGAATACAGCGTGTAAAAGTTAGTCAAGTATTCCCGATAATAGTATATCTATATTAATTAGTTAAAGCTCGATCGATTACTATATATCGCTAGCCGCGCTACAGGTATAAATAAATGGATATTTTACTACTCATTAGTTTGCAATTGTGTCAAAGCATTATCTAGAGGGCCAGGGTTCTTAATGTTATTGACAACTTTCCATCGATAAGTTCGAGAATCCAGAATCCTGATCATGCAAATCAAATCTAGCTTATATGATTGAGCTTACATCATGGAAAGGGAAGAACGGATGACTCACAAAGAAAACTAAGCTTGCAATGAAATGATGAATGATCGATGAACAAATGACGGCTTCAATCAAAGTGTCACATAACGCACCAAAACTAACAACTTCACATAAAATTACGAATAAAATTGAACAAATAAAGCTGTATTCCCGTCATTAATGATTAATTCAATTCATAGTTAATGTATTTCTGAGCTATTGCTTTCCTGGCCTTAACTCTCAGCACTGCTTTCGATAATCTTGTTTATTGTTTCTCGTGTCTTTACAGATTTGTAGGTAAAGGTTATAGTTCACTCTACATAATTACCTGATTTTATAGGTAGAAATGTCTTTACAGATTTGTAGGTAAAGGTTATAGTTCGCTCTACATAATTACCTGATTTTATAGGTAGAAATGTCTTTACAGATTTGTAGGTAAAGGTTATAGTTCGCTCTACATAATTACCTGATTTTATAGGTAGAAATGTCTTTACAGATTTGTAGGTAAAGGTTATAGTTCGCTCTACATAATTACCTGATTTGTAGGTAGAAATGTCAAATTATAGTCTGGCTCGTAATTTTAAAATTGAAACCTTGTAAGAAAACGAAATTCTCGAATGGCTCTTAAGTTCTTTTAGTTTAACAGTTATCTTCTGGGTTTTACGCTCTATAAATAGACATTCTTAAATCTTAGTTCTCCGAAGCCGTCTTTATTTCTATAAACTTAATTATTTCCGCTTCTATTTTCTGCAACATTCTACCTGCAAAAACAGCTGCCATAGACATGATGATTTTCTCCTTTTAGTAGGTTTGACTGGCAGTGTCAGAGAAGTAGGCTGCAGCTTGTCTATGTTTAAATCATGAAAATAACTCGTCGATCTCGTATAATGTATAGCTGTTGATTTTTTATTCGACCTATAACTATAACAGTTAATGGGCTTGAAAATAGAATTAGTTTTGCAGGCAGCAGAGTAACAAGGAAACTTTTAACTTGTCAGAACAGTTCATCAGATTACAATATCCAACTGAAAATATACATTACATCATGTTGAAAACTCGTCATAAAGTTCAAGTTCTATTAGTATTGGGGCACGTGAATAAAAACTTAAGAGCTAAAACAAAACATCAATGGAAGTTATAACTTATGTAAAACGAATTTGTAAAAATTGTATTTTTTCGTTGATGAGAGGGAATGCCATATTTAATCCAATTAGATCATCTTGGCCTATGAAATGATATATTGTCACGGCAAATTATTTGTCACACCCACAGTCACAAATATGCGTGATATGAACGACAATTACAATATAGTATCACAAATAGCATTTCGAAAACCCTCTGGATAGCAAAACCGTGACTACTTGTATGGCACTATGACGGCTTCTTGTTTAGCTTTCACTCAGGGATACAAAAACGTAAACTGTACTTGAACTTGTTGAAAAATTCAACAATACTTTTTCAAGCTAAATGCTTTCCAACAAAAGTTTTTCGCTGTTGAAGCGGGTGCAGATTCACAATTTTTCTCATTTAACGTGACATATCGCGATATTCGGTGATAAACAACGATTCTGTCTAATTCTGGCGATAAATTGCGACTTCTAGTTCTAATGTGTTTTTCCCGCAACAAACTAATTCTAGCTGTGATTGCCGTCCCATCCAAGGAATCAAAACCTGGTTTTAGGAAATAAAGTAATCCCGGCCACCATCAAAAGGGAGGCATCACATATGTGAAATCGAGAAAGAGAAATCAATAACCAGGGACTACAGGTTTGTCCGTTCACTGAACATTAGATCGTGCGTAAATGTTTCAGGCCTGACTATCTGAGTATGAACCGGTGCGATATCCGCCAAAAGCCGACCTTCTACCTTCTAAAATCTAACTTATCAGCAGCCCTAAATTCTGATATTTTCTAAGTTTCCATCAAGGCTTCCCTGCTTAAGATAATATTTTCTTTGACGTTGCATATTCCGCACATCTTCAAAGTTTTGGACCAATTTTGGCTGTTAAATAGCGTTGCTCAACGTCCTAGGACAATTTCTTACGCGTCAGGTAGAACCCGTATGCTGCGAGGCATTGTTTGGGAGTGAGACTCGCTTATTCACGTTCGGTGTGGCCAAAATGTGTATTTCTTTGTCCTTATGATCATTTATAATTGATATTAAGTAATTATAATCTTGCGAACAATGAAAAACTTAGTGCCTGTGCAGCAGGGAGCAGTTAATTTGGCGATTAAAATTTTACTACATTTTCGTACGCTTTCCTTGTATACAACTTGCAGTTTCTGTTATAATGGTGAATGGGAGTCAATGCTGCCTACAAGAATTTTAAATTTTGGCCAATTTAATGTAGTCCAACTCCAGACGATGGAAAAAAGTATTTTTTGGCTGATTTACAATCGTTAATATCACGAGATAGAGTTGCTCGATATTGGCTGTACATAGTATCGTATTGTTCGGCCGCTGTCACATTATAGGAAAATTTGTGACCCATCCCAAACAATTATCTTCTCTATTTTTCCTGAACTCGAATTGCAGAGACTGATTTCTGAATTTGGTCTATACGGCTCAATAAGTATTTGTGATTTATTCTTCAGTGTGCTGGAAATCTAGTGACAAATTAACAAGATTTGAGTCTGTCGGTGAAAAATGCATGGCCATCGGCATCACATTTCGTATGCTCATCTCTTCGAGACATATAAGTGATATATATAATCACAGTGGCACAGTACACCACAGAAATTCATGTCCAATCCATTTGGTAAAAACTCTTAATTAACTGTAACAAGTGCAAAATTATTCTTTCGCTGCATAAAATTTGGTAATTTGCAATTGAAGGATAAATAGTCATATTTTTAACCTATGTGGCCTCTTATATCATTATCATAGTCTTGGTTTCGAAACCAGATTAAATTTCATACCTGCTCGAATAGCTGGGAGAGCGTAGATATAATTACCCTGCCAATTAGTACTATCAGCACTTAACTGGATTAAACTCTACAGCTGGATAATCAAGACTCCTTCCGCCCTCCCGCCTGTGTGTACAGACATTCTGCCGTGTGATAGATGATTCGCATGACCTAATGTTTCAATGATCGGTTGTTTAATCAACAGAGAATTAGCTGGTCGTCATGCTTTTTAGTGCATTATTTTTTTAATGATCAGGATTTTAATTAGTAAATTTCTTGGCATATTTCAAGGTCCACAGATTCAAGACAATAGTAGCTTCGCGACAGCATATCAGGATCGTCCATTAAAGTTAGCATTTTGAATTCAATAGGTGTGGGCTTTTCTCAAAAATCAGTGCGTTCTATGCCAAAATAATCGGCAAACTTATTATTAGCCGCCACGCATGAAATTGGTGCACAATGACCCAAATTGCCAAATTCTGCACAGCATTCTCTCGACAGTTTGTATCATGCTGCATGTATTAACACGCGTTGAATGCATAATGATGGGTGAGAAATGAGAATCTCTGAACACAAGACATTTCATCATTGTTGTATTGATTGCGATTAGTGCATATTTTGAAATCTACAGTGCTAGGTGCCAATCGGCTGTGCTGACGCTTAAACACCTAAAAGTAAAGCTAGCTGTCTCTTGAAGAGAAGCGGATTTAGTGAGCCTAGACAACTCTCAATTTGCACACTTTCGGATACTCCAGAATTCTGCCCAGTACTTTGTACCTACTTTTTTGGTTGATATTTTTAACAACACTGTTCTTTGCTGTTTTCTTTACATTGTTTCTTAAGGTTATTTTGTCAGCTATAACTATTTGTTTACAAAAACCTCATTTTCTTTTTTAAAACATGTGTAGTTATTCTGAGGTCTTTATTCTGGATTGACTCTATAACTGTCGTGTGCAACTCATTATCACTATTTAAGAGGCGTGCTGCACGTGCAAAAGCAAAAAGTTACAGCGGAGGTGGTTATTAAGTAGGAAAAGAACCTAGAAGGAGAGAGAAATGTGCAGATAGACGATATAACTTCCAGAACAAATAACTTCCTGGGATGGGAGAAGAAAAGATACACAACAATAACCATGGCTACACTTCGGTGGATGTTAAAAAACCGGAAACAAAACGATCTCAAATGACCTTTAGGGAGAGGTGGTGTTCCTGCAGCAGGGGGGTCGAGAGAAACCGTAAGATATTTAGCAGTTACAGTCCTATCTCAACTATCTTCACAGCGGTTTAGTTCTGGACCCACTTCAGTCCTAATCGCATGTTGAGGCTCCTTGCTCCTGGCTGCTAAAAATCGTATTAAGATTTTGGAACCGAAACTTAGATTGATACTTCATAGTGTAGTATCTCCAGAAAGGTCTAGACTGCATCTTTTGTCTCTAGCAACATGCTAGAATATCAGTAACACAATCATATGACAGTTACATTTAGATTTAATGCCATCGCCTCAGGATTTGCCTTATTTATTAGAACTCACCTCATTTTCCATCATTATTAAATATTCATTCTATGCTATACATAAAGAGCATGATTTATGGTTGCAAGTACACAGAACAAGCTAGATAACTAACACAGGAACTTTTCAGATTACATCCTCCTCTTCCTGTGCATAGTAATCGTCATTGCTGTGACATTGTCGATAACAATCATCTACCTCAGTGGCAAGAATGAACATGAGGTATTGCACCATTATTTTCAGTCGCCTATTCAATATTTTAAAACAAGTGAAGCAAAGTCATGACAGTTATACAGAATCGAGAAATGATTTTGAGGATATTAAGGTGAATAAAAGTCAAAAGTCTCATTTGAAACAAATCCACCAGAAAAAGCCACACGTTGTGTTGGTGATCGCAGACGACATGGGATATAACGATATCGGGTACTACAACAAGTTTGGGGACATCAGTACACCCCACCTGGACAAACTTGCCAGGTAAGTAGGTTGGGACATCAGTACACCCCACCTGGACAAACTTGCCAGGTAAGTAGGTTGGGACATCAGTACACCCCACCTGGACAAACTTGCCGGGTCAGTAGGTCGGGAGGTTTAAGTTAGAACTGTATCATCCTGGTTAGTGACAGGAAATAACTAGGAAATAACAACTAATGATTAACAACAACTAACATCTTATAACTAACAACCTGCTGCCAGTGAAGGAGTAAGACTGGACAAGTACTACGGACAATCCATCTGCACACCAGCCAGAGCAGCTCTGTTTACCGGCAGATATCCTTACAGGTTAGTTTTATTACAATCTACAATGTTCTAACTAGTTTAAGTAAATCTCGCAATGTCTACTTTATTACTAAGATACTACCATGTGTAGTGCGCGTACATAAACTATAAAGCTTATGTTTGTTTGACACTCAGATACGGGATGCAGGGAGCCAGACCTATCGTATACGGAGCTAAGTTTGGGCTTCCTCTCTCAGAAGAACAGTTATTGCCTCAGGTCAGGAATTTTGTGTCTTTCAAACAACAGTTTCAAAATTTATATAACATCAAAGTCGTAAACTTGTGCTTGCTTACTGGTACCGACTGCGCCATAAACAACCCAAGAATGTCTATGTTCCATGGAGCAATCAGGCTAATTGGCTGTAAAATATGCAGAAAACATGAAAAGTACTTACGTTGTATAAAGAACTAAGTTGTGGACGGTTTTACAAAGTAAATAGTTTTAAATGTCCGTGCACAGGTTATGAAGGAAGGTGGTTACAGCACGTATCTAGTTGGAAAGTGGCATCTCGGATATTCTAAATGGGACTATACCCCTATCAAGTGAGTCAGAGTAGACAATACCTTTTTTACAGTTTTTTTTACAGTTTTTAGCAACCAATCAACAATCTATAGACATGCAGTGGAGCTATTTGACAAATTCCAAAATCCCTTGCTAAATACCTGAACCCCCTCAGACGAGGGTTTGATTACTTCTACGGAATGTACGGTGGGTTTGCTGACTACTACACACACATTTCCGCCGAGCCAGAAAGCCCGGATAACGCGGCTTTTGATCTTCACGAGCATTTCGCCGATAACATTACTTCAAGTAAGCGTTTCATTTATATTTGACAACGACATAATTTCAGATTAATTTAAGTATGTAGAACTATAATTATCACTTTGTTTCGCATTTTGAACCCTCTAAACAACCCAGGCAGCTCAAGAATAATGTTTTGAAGAAATTGTTTAATAATCTAGCTCTATTTGACCGATTCATGTCAATCGAATTCAACGCTTTAATTTTTCGCTTTTTAGCTGGTGAAGTAAGGGAAACAGATGACCAGAACGTTGAACTGATAAGGGATACCTGGCAAGATTATTCAGAAAAGCTTTTCACGGACAAAGCCGTACAAATCATTAGGGTATGAAGAACAGGGTGATGAATTTTCAGTTCTTGAATTCCATTAATTCGAACTTTAAAGAATTTAGAGGTTCATTTTTCTAAAATTAAGTAAGATTTAAATAGTCATGATTATTGATAGATGCCAGAAAGATAAACGGCCGAGGCAAGCTTGGGGCAGGGTCGGGGCAGGGTTGGGACAAGCTCGGTTGTTTCGAGGCATCTATGATCTATCCAAACCCTGCCCGATACCCTGCCTCGGCCGTTTACCTTTTTGCCTTATTGATAAACTATGGTCTTTTACTCAATTTAATACTGGCATGTAACAACCAATGAGATAATGCAGATGATCAGCTAAAGCTAGTTCCCCAGGACCACGACATAGAGAAAAGTTCACTATTTCTGACAGTGAGCTACATGAACCCTCATAGTCCTCTACAGGCCCTAAAGGATGACTTGAGGAGAGTTCCCGATAATGTGACTAATAGTGTAAGGATTGGGAATTGGGATAAATATTGGTATATAACTGTAAAGATAACTATTGGGATAACTATTGAGATAACTTTTAGATTAACCGTTGGGATAACTATTTCGAGAACTTTTGTGATAACTATTGTGATAACAATTCTAACATCATTGTTAGGATCGCGTTTTTGTCCTACTGAAGTAATGATAATGTTAATGATATTTAAATGTGTGTTGAGTATTTTCCCAATACGATCTCTTACCCATCCTCCTGGCTATTGGCTAATTCCTTTTTTAAACCCCAGATTAGAAAGAAGTTTTCTGCGCTGATGGTGAGTCTAGACACGGGTGTACAACAGTTGACAGAGGCCCTCAAGTCGAGAAATATGTACGATAACACTATCTTCATATTTACCGGTGACAATGGAGGTAAGGGGCACGTGTGATTGAAACTGCCGGATTTGATTTTATCAAGAATCGCCATGGAAATTGCTGTGAAATTAGGGATTGCCAAATTTGTTAATTTCTGTGACTTCACAAGAAGCCAGAAAAGTTTAAGTCATATGACCTAAGTTGAGAAAACAGAGCAGTAATTTGCAGAAACACCAGGGCCAGACAGGTTAATACTTAATAGGTATTTACCAAACTTTTATCACAGAAAAGTCTTAATACAGACAAAAAAGAACAAATACCACTTAGTTAAGTTCAAATATCAACCAATTGTCACACCTCTGGTCCACGTTTCAGGGGCGGTTCAAGGACCAATCAACAGTAACAGTCTCGGGGGGACCAATTGGCCATTGAGAGGGTCCAAGTGGACGATCTGGGAGGGCGGCGTGAAAGTGCCCGCCTTTGTCCGAGGTCCGGGCATTACACCCAACGCTAAATCTCAGGATTTGTTCCACATCACGGACTGGCTTCCTACATTAGCTGGTCTGGTTGGAGTGACTCCCAAGATGAAACTTGATGGGGTTGATCAGTCAGGTAAATGTCTGGGTATTATTGATACCAGTGAAGTAAATGTCTGGGTTATTATTGTTTTCAGTAAAGTAAATGTCTGGGTTATTATTGATATCAGTCAGGTATATGACTGGGTTTTAGTGATATCAGTCAGGTAAATGTCTGCGTTATAAGCGAAATCAGTTGAATCTTTTTGACAACATTGCAATCTTTGATACTGCAGTATTTTAGAATTCAAAATTACATTTTACTGGTCAGAATAACCAATGGGTCCAACGGCTCGAGGTTTTATTGTACCTCCTTTATGTAAGTTAACTTCACTAAAATATTAAATTTTGTGCAAATTTGTGTTAATTAACTGTAGCTGTGCTGATATTGATAAACATTTCATCTCCAATGAAACGCTAAACTGGCTCAGGACTGCTGAAGGGTACCACAAACACAAGTGCGAGACAAGATCTAGTTTTAGAGCTAGATCCAGCGTATCAGCAAGCCGCGTACATCAAGGATAATTATAAGATTATTCTAGGAGACCCCTCACCAAAACCATACGATGATATCTACCCTCCACTAACAAGTTGGTATATCAGTTAAACGTGGACTTCACAACACGTGTTGTTCGTAAGTCAAGAACTCACGAACTACAGTAAAATAAGAACATTAAAGCAGCCAAAATTCCTTTTTTTGTCGTTTAATGATCAAACTTCGTTCGCTATCGTATCAAAATTTCAGAAGAGGGTGACACTTGGTACAAGAGCTTTGAAAATACTACCATAAACCCGTACGGTCGTGATATGTACGCAGAGTTCAGTAAGCTATGCGACGAGAAGATCGAGACTTATCAACAGAAGCTAGACGACACCAGCTTCAACTTCAAAAACATCCAATCTATAGCAGAGTTTGATCACACGAACATACGACTCTACGATCTGGAGAACGATCCGTCCGAAAAACACGATTTGTTTACATCCCAGGAGCGATATAAAACACTAGCACGGGACATGTATGACTATTTGGGCGAGCAAAGTAAACAGATGTCGGATTTGATATTCTTTGTGGGTGAGGATAACAGGGACGTTACTAACGCTTATAAACGGTACACACTAGACCCTCCCTTGCCGGGCGATATAGACCATATAAACAAGTGGAGACCATGGCTTTAGGCATGAATTATCTTTGATATTCAGACCAGTTTGTTTAGTTTGGAAATAGAGTGAAGTAAAAAACTGCCAAACAGACATGACCATCACAGAAAAAAGGCAGGTAGATTAGTCTCAGTCAGATACAGTGAGAAATGAAATGAACGACCATAACTCTGCAGAGTCAAAGTTTAAAGAGTCAAAGTTTAAAGAGTCAAAGTTTAAAGTTACCCATGGGTAACTTTAAACTTTGACTCAGGTTTCCAATCTTCATCAACAACGCGAAATATATGGTAGAATCAATTCTCAAATTTAAGGTTTAAATATTGAATGAGCTTTTAGCTGGAGACTTGAATTCTCAAATTTAAGGTTTAAATATTGAATGAGCTTTTAGCTGGAGACTTGAATTCTCAAATTTAAGGGTTCAAGTATTGAATTAGCTTTTAACTGAAGACTTGAGGTTCCATTCGATACTCAGTCGTGGGTCGATAATCGAACCAAATATTATGATTTGATTAAAATTATATTAAATTATTTTAGTGCTTTGTATTTTAACATGATTTTATATAATAGAAAACTTGTGGATTCAACTGAATTGTTTCATTGTTTAGCAACTTTGGTAAAACTACTGTAAATGACAATACAAATAGAGCGCGGAAACCGCCAAGGACCCGACATCTGAATCATTGATCATGAAATAGCTAGCACAAAAATTCAGAGTTGTAAACAAGGTTTAAATTTGTTCTCCAGTATTCCTAGAAAATAGCTATTACCAAATCGGCACTATTCATTGAGATTTGATTACCAAAATTGTAAGTTTAACAAAAACAAATCATGTCTATAGTCTAGTCACTAGTGACATAATAGAGCTAGCTTGTTAAAACTCGAATCTTCACACTCTCATGGAGATGAACAATTTGGGCACTGACATTGCATACTTAGATCCGGCAAAATAAATTGTGAATTTGTCAGCGTATTAATACGAGAAAATGATAATTAGATCGCTTATAAAATCACAAATCTTGCTCAAACTCAATGTAGCGAAAAAAATGCCGAAATATTTCTGCAACGTTTCTGTAGAAAAAGTCAACAAATCATCTGATTACAATGCTAGAGGCTCTGGCCAACTGTTTACAGTCGTTTATCTGCTGAGTCAAGTGAGCTATCCTGTGCGAAAGGTGAAGGTCCCGTTTAGGGGCCGCCATGGCCCTGTTCTTCTTGATCTTTCGTTTGATGTCTGATTCGGTGAAGGATTTCTGAACTGGTTCAATGTCGGATTGAGTATGGACAGGTGTTGGAGAGGGTATCGCTACCTGATTAATCGATATGATTTAATGATTACTATCAACTCGATTATTTGCGATAATAAGAAAATGACCAACGGCACACAAAAAGAATCACAAAGGCTTAATAACAAGTAAAATTCTCAAGTTCAGCCCCAAACCTCATGAAAAGAACTCACCCCCGGAAAAGTTGTAAGCGAGGTCTTGTTTCCTCCCTCTCCTGAGTACCACACCGGACACTGTTTTTTTGGAGGAATCTTGGGCTGGAAGACACTGGAGGGTTTGGCCAGGGGCACACTCTCCGGCAGCTCCAGGTTGAGCGTTGCCATGGAGATGCCGCTGGCGGGGGAAGCAGGTTCCTTCTTCCTCTGATTATACATGCCGGGAGGGGGAGCACTACAAGGACGACCAGACAGTAACCCGGACTTGGGACGATACGGGATGGTCTGGGGACGTACCCGGAGTGATTTAGACGAGGTGATCTCGTGGGAGTGGTTAGATGATCTCGGTCGGGGGCTCCTGGGTCTCACTGATAGGGATGTTTGGGAGCCGCCATACATTAACTTCTTGCGAATAGAAGCAGTGTCAGACCAAGCAACAATGCGGAGCCGGGGAGAAAATGAACTGGCCCTAGGCAAGCACAGTCCAGTCCCATTGGTACAACTACTCATGTCGTGCAGGAAGGAAGTTTAAAAAGGAATCATTATCAGTGGTTATCGATCGGTACTAAGACGTGCAGTTTACAAGTTTTTAAACCCAGCGATAACAACTACGTGTACTGTCGTTCGAGTAAGAGCTGTAATAATGCGACGGACACGCAGCTGTTGTTGTAAATGTGTCTCATTGCGGGTCACGTGACCTATTTTGAAGGATTTTAACTATTGGACACAATAGTGGTCACATGATCTTGTCAAATAATCACTATGAGCGGCTGCATGACGTGCATGCTACATAGCATATTGCCTAAAACTGCTTGCCGTGCTGGCCGGCTCGAACATTTAAAATGTTAACAAAAACTTCGATCACAACGCAATTGTGGTAAAGTTTTATTAAAGCCTTTTGTGATCGCGAAGATTAATCTTATGAAGAGAATCAGGTTACGGATCGGGCCGTGGCTATGGAGACGACAGTGTTAGATATGTATGCTGGTTAGGTGGTCGGTAAGTTCCGATGTTCGGACTCTTTTTGAAGCGTTGTGAGAGAATGTCGGTTGTTGGGCTGCTGCTATTTAGTTTAAATTTTTTCCCTCACGTGATTTGGATAGCTCGAGTAGTTTATTTTGTTAAACCATCGGTGTACATGGCAAGCGTGCCAACTTTAAAAAGATTGCAAAACAAGGTTGTAGCACGTGTAGCCCAGACTTTATCTAATCAATTACACCCAGTGGCAGTACTGTTCAAGATAGCAGAGAGTAATTTAGCGGCAAATGTAATTTGATGTATCGCAAGCTTAACAATATGTTGTATGCATTATTTCGTCTTCAAATTGAAAACTTAGACTAAGAGAGCCGGCCAAATTCAGATTCAATCTATTTTGTCCTCCGTTCCCAAGTAACGATTTACATAGCATTAGCTAGTTATCATGACCACAGAGAGAAACTGAATTTAGAATACATGGATAAATACTGCATAAATATGTGGCTATCACCAGACTTTTAAGAATTAATGGACAATTGTCTATGCCATCAAGTTATGAAAATCAACAGTTGACGACATTGCTTGTATTGGAATATTTTGTGGTCTAGCATATACGAGTATATGTAGACCAAAACTCCAAAACTATAAAAAGGGAACTGCATTTTAGTTAAACTAAGAGATGCCAACGTCTAACAAAATGCTGTATGATGATCAGATCTGCGTTTTGTATTTCTCCTGTGCATATAAACATCCACAATTTGAATAATTGTGGTGATAAAAAGATGCATGATCATTGGCTGCAATTCACTGTTCAATTAATCGTGCTTGGTAAGTGAAAGTAACGCAAGCAGCCCTTTCTTAACTTTCTCATACGAACTGAATGTTTCTTGTGTAAATCAAGCAATAAAATTTTCATAAACGTATTTGTTCTGCAATCGGACGAATCAATCCTTAGACCTGCATACGTTGATGACGTTAATCAAGTTTCAGGAACGACTTTGAACGAGCCGTGCTGTGTTTCTACCTCCGTTCACGTCTAATATTTTCTAACGTTGTAAGTGTAAGTATAAGAGTGGCACGGGTCATATTACGAAGGAAAATGGAAAAGCGAGAAATACGAAGGGACGGGAAGTGGAAGGAGCTGGAAACAGTTCGGTGATATTAGATATTATACATTTATCACTCCCCCGTCATACGATATTGAAACTTCTTGCGAGCGAGGCTTGCCGAGCAAGCAAAAGTTTAGATATTTCCCGAGACCATTGCACACAAGGTCGTACTGCAACCTTAGTCGAGTGAACTGGTTTTCTAACTCTCACTGGACTGAAAGGAAGACATCTGGCAATGCCAGATTTCGATATCTTTCCCCTCTCGGACGGGCTGGTCTTTGCGAGAGGGGGAATGTGATATCAATTTTGCTTTCGTACAAATTTGGCTCCAAAGTGTGATAATAGAATATATAGAGATTAGCTCAACTATACCCCATCTGTATTTGTATGTGTATTCGTTACACCTGTACCCAGGCTTTTAGGGGTCGTTCACATATGACGTCAGCAAATTTTCGGTAATTTTTACCCCCCTCCCCCCTCCGTCATCATTCATCATCATGANAAAACCCCCCCTAAATGTCAGAGGTAAATCACCATGATGACATCATCACAGTCGGAACCCCCCCCCCCTACTTCATGTCAAAAAAACTTGATTTTCGGTGTTTTAATTTGAAGTCATTTTTAAAATTTTTTATACTAAGTCAATGCAAACACAGTTTTTCATCAGATTTCTGAATCAGAATTTTACTTAAAAATTTTCCTTCTGATTTTGTAAAATTCTGATAAAAAATTTTCAAAAGAAATCGAAAATTTTCAAAAAAATCCTATAAATCCTAAAAATTTTTGATGACATCATCATTGGCCAA